>JAYJMB010024762.1:0-39343 GCA_036873735.1 Pouteria campechiana
GTGTATAATTTTTACTTTTATGAATTATAATGAAAAAAATGTATCATAATATGTGATGAATGGTTGTACCTAGGTGGGCAGCCCTATTTTTAAGGAAAACTTTGTTCAATTTTCTGTAGAAATTAGGTCAAAAAAGAATATATATATATATATATATATATCAAAGCAACCCACCCTGGAGGTGGGAAAATCATGGTATGATCATGTGAATTTATGGTGTAAAATGGAGTAATGAGCCTAGGAGGGTGGGGTGTGTGCCATGAGGACATGGAAACCCTGAGGAGGGGTGGATGTGATATCCCACTTTGCCTGGGTGCGAGAGGGAGTCCTAGGCTAAATATGTGGGGCTCGGTTGTGAAGGTGTACCCACTCGTGTGTACATGAGTACCCCGTGTTGGGAGTATAGGACGGGCCCACCGCTGCGCCATGGTTGTGTATGTGTGTGTGGAAAAATCCTTGAGGTCGATGGGGAGGTTCTTGGTAAGGATGCCCTAGGGCCAAAGAGGACAATCGTACATGAGTACCCCGTTTTGGGCGGGTGTACATGACGGGCTCGGTGAGGTTCCTTGTAAGGATGCATCGGGACAAAACCATGCGAGCGTGTGCCCAAAGCGGACAATAGTGCACTGGAGCCCCAGATTGTTACAAGTAAGCAAGCAGAGATGTCATCTTCAAATTCTGAAGAGAGGAGAAGAGAGTTGACAGAAGAAGAAATACCAAGAAAAAAGGAGAAGAACAGAATACTACATTCTTAAGGTAATTTTCCATAGTAATTCTTCTGATTATAGTAAGTTTAGTAAATATTTCGAAGGAAGGAAAATAGTGAAGGGAAGAGTATTCAATTTTGAGGCATTTGTAGAAAATGACCTAAATTTAAAAGTGACAAACTAGATTAAGTTCCAAGGATGGGAAAGCTTTATGAGTTATAAGGATAAATCATATACCATAATGATTCAAGTATTGGCTACCAACTTCAACTATAATACTAGGAAGCCATGGATAGGAAAGACTGAGATTGATCTATCTCCAGAGAATAGAAGAAGTACATTAAATATTCTTAAGATAGAAAATCAAGAAATTGATTGGCCATCAGATAGAATAAGGCTATTCTCATATATGGCTGAAGTGGAAATTAAAGAGAATGTGACTTATCTACATGTTAGCCATTTGAATTTAGATCTCAAGCTGGCCCGCATATTGATATTAAACAACATATATCCCAAGATAGGAGGTACTAATTAGATTTTTGAAAAGGAAGCCAAGGTCTTGTAAGCAATGAAGCATAAGAAGAGGATAGATCTAGCTCAAATAATAGCTGATCAACTTTACTTGGTAAAGACATCTACCAAGTATTACTTAACTTATGGGATGATCATAAGCAAATTCCTAAGAATAACAAATATTTATCTCTCCGAGGAAGATGGAAAAGATTAAATGGCAAGAGAAGAAATCAACAAAGACACTTTGAAGAGAATTTGCAAGTTAACATTAGAAGGATGAATCTCACAGAAGCCAAGGAAAGAGGAACAAGTGAAAAGAACAAAAATTGCAGAAGAAGGAAGAGACAGACAAGAAACTTTGAAAGAAGAAACAAGAGAAGAAGCTACAAAAAGAAATGAAAGACGGATAAAAATTGAAGAATCAGAAGATATTTATAGAGAAGGACATGAAACAACAGTAGTAGCAGCCACCACATCTTTTACACCCATTAGATCCTCATCTCCCATTAGACCTACTTATCAACCAACCACACGAACCACTTCAATCCCCACTACTCAACGCATTCCACACTGCCTAGAAAATAAACTAGAGAATATTGAAAATCTTTTGTCTACTCTAACTCTACAAATGAACAAACTTGATCAAAGACTCAACTATGGCATGTCATCCATGATCTTGAGAGCTGATAGGATTGAACAAAAACTTGACTCTCTATAGTCACTAGCAGAGTCATTCAAAACTCAAACTTATCATCCTCATTTCTCTCCACCTCCAACCCATTTCTCTCTATTTCAAACTAGTCCTCTAATCATAGTGCCATCTTCCCCCACACACTCTCCACATCCATCTCCTATAATTCCAAAGGTTGCTCAACCTGAGACTAAACATACTGAAATTACTTCTCCCTCTGCTCTAACACAACCTCCTTATGTTTCATTTTCAAACATGTCTGAGGATTATCTTTCCAATCCACGTAGAGCTATTGTCAGATATGAAAAGTATTTCATAGCTCCATTTCATAGAATCCATTTTCTTCCCCTAGGACCATCCATTTATTTGGACTGGTCTTGGCTTGATCTTATTCACTCAGAAGAAGTAATCCCTGAACAAATTAAACAAATTCCTCTAGAATGGAACTCACCTTCAATTCATCTAGAGTGGAAAAGACCTCCAACTCCTACACAAACTCCTCCACAGTCTCCTTCAAAGTCAATTGATTATAATCTTCACATTTTTTTTGTATCTCAACTCCAATTAGGATGACATTTTCTGAGTTTGAGAGTAAATCAAAAATCAACTCTGAAGTTGTTAGGATGTTTCTCTCTCAATCCATCATTCTATCCCCTCAAGAACCGTCATTCTCAGAACTTGAGGATCCTAACATTTTGCATAGGATTCAACTTCTTCCTAATTCTCCATTTACTCTAAAGGGCCACAAAATTCAAATTTTTGATAAAGAGTCAATCTTTCAAAGATATTCTGAGAAACTTCTTCACTTACTCCCAACTTCAAGGAAACCCAGAACTACATTTCCATCTCCCTCAGGACCTTTCAATAACATTTTCATTACTGAGAAAGAGTTCACATTCTACTCAAATGTCAATTTTCAAGAAATTGCTAATAATCTTCCCTCTCCATATCCTTAGCTCAATGATACATCTATCCAACATAAAATTAGGCGGATCTATTCTCAACCATCCTACTCACCTGAACCTACTCCATTATCTTCTACCAAAACCAAAACCCCTAGAAAACCACTTGCTATCCTAAAACCAAAACCTCCATCCTAACCATCATCTTCTAAACCCAAGAGAAAGCCAAAAATTCCACCTCCAAAAGAACACAAAAAGGCTCCTCTCTCTTGAATCACCGTATACCACCAAGAGTATACAGTTAGGATGAATGCCAATACAATAGCCCTCTTAAAAGGGACTCCTATATCTTTTCTTGAGTTACTAGATCCACAATTTTGAGAGCGTATTGATTTTATTTATGTTTCTAATTGTGGAACCTCAACTTATACTCATGAACCTCCTATAATCCTAAAAGACCCATTTTTTATTCCACCTCCTACACCAAAAAGACCCAAGTCATCTCCTAAACCATCTACCTCTCAACTTAGGCCCTCAAGATGTAACTCAGAACCAATCCAGAAGCATCTCAGGACTTACTCAACATTAGAATATATCAATACCGAACATCAGAAGAAAAATAGAAGAAGCACAGAAGACAAGTCAGTTGTATAGAAGCATGCCAAAAGAAACTCAATGCTAAATAGAAGTCAAATAGAACATGGATATGATGCACAGAAGGAATACAGAAGTACTATCATAACATGCAGAATTAACCCAAAAGACACTTCAGATATTTAGAACATTTCTCTAATTGCACAGACATAATGCAGAAGCATCATTATGCTACACAGAAGTAATGCGAAACTCTCTAACACTACTCAGAAGCAATACAGAAATGTTTAGTCACACAAAACTAAGATAGAAGAAACTTATAGAAGTAACCCAGAAGACAAGTCAACTGATCAAAATCATGTCAGAAGAATTCTTGGATTGGCAGAAGTAATGCAGAAGCAAAACAACATTACATAGAAGTGATGCAGAACCTATCATGGTACATAGAAGTAGTGCAGAAATCATGCAGAATCAAGTTAGAAGTATTGTCAGAGACATGTATAAGTTTAAGTCAACATGATTAAATGAAGCTACATGGAACTAAAGTAAAAACTTCATAGGCAAATCAGAGGCAACTCAGAAGTACTTCAGAAGACTCGAAGATGGCCGTTGAAGAATAAGATAATGGATAGAAATTTTGAAGAGGATACCGCTAAAAATTTACTTACTATAGAAGTTCTATAGAACCACTTCAGAAATTCTATTGAGGTAAAAATTGAAGCATAGATGTTCTGAGGACACACTTGGAATTTTTGAACTTTAACAATGAGCAAACATTGTTACCAAACCTACCTAACTAGTTTGAAATGGTGCCAAAGGTTGCAACAACTAAAATTTTCAAATCCTATATATATAGAGAGGAGTAAGACGACGTCAAAAGTAATAGAGAGATTACACTAAAAATTATTTTGTTGATTAAGAGAAGAGCATTCACAACTTTCCATCATTCAACTCCAGCTGCTATATCACTACCAAAGTATTCAGAATTTTTAACATCAGATCTACATCAACTTCAAACGGAGTTTGAATCTGATCTCATTGCTTACTATATTCTTTCAATTAAGCTTTAATTTTTGTACATGTTAGCCTAAATAATAGACATTATTATTATACATTCCATTTGAAAAATCAAGAGTTATTTGGTAAGCTCTGTCAAACCAATCGTTTGTAAAAGTTTCTGGTTAGCTTTGAAAAACTAGTAAGTTAGTTGGTAAGCTTGAAAACCAACACGTATAAGTTAGTTGGTAAGCTTGAAAACTAATGTGTAAGTGTTTCTGGTGAACTTGGAGAACCAGTAAATTTTTATTGAGCTTGCAAAACCAACAAGTGTTATAGTAGAATCTGAGTTCAGTAAAGAAGATTAACTCAAAGAAGTAGAGTAGGAACCTAAGAAGGGCCGAACCACTATAAAAATACTATGTGTATGTATCCAAATTTATTCTCTCTTTATTTTGAGCACCTATATACATATATTCAGTTATTGGCCAAAAATTTTTAAAGCTATGTTCACACCCCCCCCCCTTCTTAACCTACCATCTAGTTAGGGACCAACAGAAATAACCAAGGAATATTCCTTCATCAGATTTACTATCAAATTTTTCAAGGTTTTCTTTGCCATTATTAAGAATGAAGTATTTGCAGCCAAAAGTATGAAAATAAGAAACATTTAGTTTCTTACCATAAAATAATTCAAATGAAGTTTTCTTGAGTAAGGGCCTAGTGAAGATTCTTGTTGATAATGTAGCATATAGTGTTCTTTGTTTCAGCTCAAAAATATTGAGGCAAATTATATTCACTCAACATAGTCCTTGTCATCTCTTGTAGGGATCTATTTTTTCTCTCATCTACTCCATTTTGCTGTGGTGTTCTTGTTGCAAAAAACGTTTGAAGAATTCTATTACTCTCATAGAAATCTGTGAAACTATAATTTTTAAACCTTCTACCATGATCACTCCTTCTGATAATAATATAAGAGCTTTGTTCATTCTACACACGCTTGATAAATACTTCGAAGAATGAAAAAGCTTCATCTTTGAAGGCTAGAAACATTACCCAAGTGAATCTACAATAGTCATCTATTATGACATATGCATAATGTTTCCCTCCAAGGCTTTTAGTTCTTGTTGGTCCAACTAAATTCATATGTAGCAACTGAAGGAGTTTTATTGTGTAAACTTCTTTGTTTGATTTAAATGATTTCTTTACTTTCTTACCTTTCAATCAAGCATCACACAATCTTCCTTGGTCAAATTTAAGTTTGGGTAAGCCAACAACAAGATCCTTAATGTATAGATTTTCAATCAATTTCTTGTTGGCATGTCTTAATCTTTTATGTCACATGGATTCATTGTAATTAGCAATAAGACACCTAGCTTTGATATCAGAAAGATCAACCAAATATACATTTCCATGCCTTCTACCAAGTACTACAATTGAATGAGACTTATCTATATTTGAACAAAATTGAGATTCAAATACAACCTTATAGCCTTTGTCACAAAACTAACTAACACTAAAAAGATTGTATTTCAGTCCTTCTACAAGAAATATATCAGAAATTGTGGTAAATGGTGGTTGGCCAACCTTACCAATCCCAACCACTATACCTTTTGCATTGTCCCCAAAGGTCACTATTTCACCAGATTTTGTTTTCAGCTTTGTGAATAGCTCCTTATTCCCTATCATGTGTCTTGAGCAACCACTATTGATATCCTATGTGTTGTTCTTTGTGGCTTTCAAGCACACCTACATAGACAAGATTAAGTTTTAACTTTTGGTACCCATTTGACAATGGGTCCAGGTGGGTTAGTGGCAAAAAACTTTGGTACTCATTTCTTCTTAGGTGCCACTAATCTAGCTGATGGAGATTGGGTTGCATTTAGTATACATGCACCTTCCTTAGGAACCCAAATCATGGTTTGTTTGGGTACTTATTTTCTTTTAGAAACATTACTTTTTTTCCTATATTGCTACTGTCCACCTTTCTTCTTAGGTTTCATTCTTAATAAGATGGAAGTCAAGGTCTTTTTCAGGGCATTATTTTTTGCCTTAACTTGCTCAAATTTATTGATGGTATTTTCATTGCTCTTGAACTTGGAGTTTTTTTTTCAATTTGGAGCATTCAATGGTAGATTTTTAAGCTCCTTTTTAGTCTCTTTGTATTCATTTTTCACAATCATGAAATCTGAATATAATTCATCTAACATCTCCTCATAATTTGGAATTTCTGTGTTAGAGGTGACCTCTTCTTCATGGATGGCCATGAAGTAAATTCCTATGTGGAATTCATTGTGATCATCTCTATTTGGCGAAAGTTGGCTGATCTATGCTTCATGTTCTTCATCCTCTTTACTTTAAATTTCATTCATCATGTTCTTTAGCATTTCCCATGCTAATAGAGCCTTCTTTTTCTTATCAAATTTTTTGTTGTTTCTGTTGTTGTTTTTCCTGTCAAAATAAGAGTTGTGGTTCTTCTTTTGCTGATCGTTTTGCTTCTTACCATGTTTTGGATAGTCAAACTTCATGTGCCCAGTCTTCCTCCAATTGTAGCACATGGGAGACTCTTTATATTTGTGTTTTCTTGTTGAGCCATTTCTTGAACTGCTTTTAAATTTCTTCTTCTTTAACATGGAGTGATCATTGTCATATTCTCATCATCATCTTTGCTTGTCGACGCTTCACTTTGGGAGTTATCAGCTTTTGACTCATCTCTAAGGGCTATTATCTTCTTGCCCTTGGGATCTTCTACATTTTTTCTATTTTAGCAATACCTCATTGGTCATGAGAGAACCCATAAGCTCTTCTAAGCTCATTGTGTCTAGGTTCTTTGCTCCCTAGATAGCTATAACTTTAGGCATCCATTGCCTTCATAATGATCTTAGTAACTTCTTCACCATCTTAGGTTGTCCATACTTCTCTCCTAGATTCTTTAGCCCATTTGTAATCTTTTGGAACCTTCCAAACATGTCTAATATTGATTATGTCTCTTTCATATTGAAAGATTTATATTCTAGCATAAGAAGATTTATCTTAGTCTCTCTTATTTATTTTGTTCATTTGTGTGCAACTTTCAGTTTGTCCTAGATTTCCTTGGCAATATCACAAGAGAGAATTTTATCAAACTTAGAGAGTGTAAGGGCATGGTAAAGGTAGTTCTTTGCCTTGACATCTCTTTCAACTGCTTGGATGTCCTCAACGGTATACATGTCTTCTTTATTTAGGACAATCATCCTTTCTTTGATTGTTTTCCATAGTTGATAATCTATAAAAATGAAAAAGTTTTTCATTCTCATCTATCAGTACCCATAGTTTGTGCCATCAAAGAAAGGGGGATTTGGAAGTGGATTGACTCTCAGTTGAAGTGTTAAGAAAATAGCTAGCCATAGGGATCTGTTTAGAAGTTACATAGATTGGTATGTAAGAAATAACAAGTCTGCTTTGATACCAATTGTTGATCCCTTACCAATTGTGGCTCAAGAAGGGGGGTGAACTGAGCCTTTAAAAAATTTAGCCAAGTTCAAGAGATGGTGCTAAAATGAAATAGAAAAGATCATACAACACACTAAGATAATGATTTTTATTATGGTTAAACCCTTAATCAGATACCTACTCCACTTCTCTGAGTTAGCCTCTTTTGCTAAACTCAGGTTTCACTAACACTTGTTCATTTTCAAGCTCACCAACAAACTTACACAAGTGGTTTTCTAAAGCTAACCAACAAATTATACATGTTGGTTTTCAAAGCTCACCAACAAACTTATACAGGTTGGTTTTTAAAGCTCACCAACAACTTATGTGAGAAAATATTAAATAACAATATATAGAATGAATGCCGCTTGAAAGGTAGAGTATACAAAGTTTAGTGATAACAGGACAACGAATTTGATAATAAAGAGCAATAAAGATTAGACTCAAAATTCGTTGAAATATTTGCTTCGAATGTTTATTGGAATGTAGCACAATGGATCTGATCTTGTGGAGTTAAATCTGAGAGCTTTTATAAACTGCTTGAGTGAACCTTCTCTTGTTCTCAGATTTGATATTTTTCAATTGTTTGAATCTTCCTTTTGTAAGCTATAGAAGATGTCTTAGCTATTATGATTATTTTAATCAACTTTTCAACCTTTTGAAAAATCTTTTTTTAAACTATGGAAGAATCTTTATCTTTTATTATTATTTTAAGTTACTTTTTGACTGTCTAAAAAAGAGACTCGAAGTCTTGTCATCTTCTTTAGCTTTTGTCCAACTTTTGAATTGTTATGTCTATCTTTAGAAGTTCTGAGATAAGTATTCAGAACTTCTAAGGAGTAATTTTGGTTGCTTTGGTTGTTAACACTCTCAATGGTCATATATTTACTTTTGATAAGCTTCTAAAGAGCCTCTGAGGTTTGCATCTTTGTTTCTAATGAATTTCTTATGATTAGGCTTCTTGAAATGCCTCTAAAGGTTTTTTGAGTTGCCTCTGACCAAATTCTAAGTTGTTTCTTATCACTTCTAAGGTTTTTCTAAATTGTGTAGTTTGCCTTTACACAGAACATTATTTTGAACTTGCTTCTAATGAGCTTTTGTGTAACTTCTAAGCTAGTGACAATGACAACATCTTTTTATGGTCAATCATTTCTAAAGGCTGAATCTTGTTTCTAATATGTTCATCAGTCATGTTCTTACCTCTGAGAAACTTCTGAGGAGTTTCTGAGCGATTGAATTTCGCTTCTGATGAACTTCTTAAATCTGGACTTCTTAAAGATGCTTTTTTGAAGATCTTCTATGTTACTTCTGAGAGTCTTCTGAGTAGAGAAACTTCTTCATTATGCATTTAGTTGGACTGCTATCGATCTTGCTTCTTGACTCTAAAACTTGGAAGCCTTTCTGAACTACTTTTGGAGATGTGAGAAGTGTTCTAGAAACGATCTAAGTTCACGCCTTATCTTTGAAAGGGATCCTAAAGAGCTTATGATAAGGTTCTAAGTTCAAAAACATCTTCTGAACTTATGAGCTTCACTATTAGTAATCATTTTTGAAGTTCTCAGAAACTTTTGATTGTAGAAACTATTTCTAAAGTAGAGCATTCTACTTCTAAAGTGTTTTAGGAGACTTGGGCATGCTTTTGTGCTACCTCAGAATTATTTCTGAAATTCTTTCTGTTGAAATTCTGATTGCAGAAATGTTTTCTACATACTTCTAAATGCTTCTAAGTAACTTCTGAATGTTCTCAAAATTTCTTTTTTGAGTGCATAAATGCATTCTACTTAGGACATTTTTCTTCTAAAGTGATTTGAAGTAGCTTCTGAACATTCTCAGAAGTTCTTTTCTGAGTGCAGAAACACCATTCTGTATTGCTTCTAAAGTTCAAAATCAGTTTCTTATTCACTTATGATAAGTTTCTGAAGGGGTTCTAAACTTCACTTCTTGTCTTCTAAAATGCTTCTTAACATTTTCTAAAATGCTTCTAAGATTGCATTTCTAAATAGTCTTAAGCTTGCATTTCTGAGTTACTTCTTAGGATTAGAATTAATACTGATGACGTTCTTAGTTGCTTCTTAGATTCTGAATGAGGTTCTGAGTAACCTCTGAGATACTTTTGATGATTCAAAAATGGTTCTTATGCTCATGCCTATTTTCTGAAATGTTTCTAAAACATTTTTGAATACTTTTGAAATGTAGAATTTCTTCAAAAACATTTCTGAAATTTGAGATGTTTCTGTTTGAGCATTCTTTTAACTTATTTTTTATGAAGTCTTAATAGTTACTCTCCTTAGTAAATTAACATTGGAACACTTGGAAAGTAACAGTTAGTACCTTAACTTTTCACTCATGTTTGTTCATTATCAAAAGTTAACTGGTTGAATACATTCATCATCAAAATCAAGCTAAGTAGGAGGATTAGACTAAACAATAATTATAGGAGTTGTTGTGCTCAGATCCTCTGGTTGAAATAGTAGCTAGGTGATTTTGGTTTAAAGTATGTTGACACACCCATTAGATGTGATAAAACCAACGCAATCAATCTAACAAAGAATCTAGTTTTAATTCTAGAACTAAGCCTATAGAGGTTAGACATTATTTTATTAGAGATCATGTGCAAAACCGCAATATCTACTTGGAATATGTTGTTGATCCAAAGGATATGATTTTCATGATTACCAAAACTTATATTTGGATTTGTTTTATGCTAATGATGCTTCCCATTTAGAAAGCTTGATATGTAGACAAATATGCTTGATTTGTATATATTTGGTTCATTATTTATGTAAGCATATACACAAGTTTGATATGAGTTTAAATGTGTTGTAAGAAGAAAATATTGCTTAATCCGTATTGTGTTCAACCTTCCCTCTTATTTCAATATTTTGGATCATATGAAAATAAGATTTATAAAGCTTTCTTATACATGCATGAAGATTGAGAATATGATCCATATTTCATTTATCTTTGTATATCACTCTATAATGGATCACATTCATATATGCTTAAAATATGTACGTCACAGTGAGTTGTTATTAGTGCAAGCATATTAAAATCTTAGAAATGAAGAGATTATCATGACCCACAATGCATTCATTTTGATGTATCATATTGTGATGTATTGAATCATTTATATGTTTCTGTCATTTGATAAAGAAGAAAATATGTGATTCATAAAGTTATCATTCATGTATGAAATAATGAAAATATGTTTGAAGTTTGAACGAATTCATTCTTTACAAAAATATGATTCACATTATCAATCCATGTTCTGCAAATTATGTAAATCATATGTGAATAAATATGTTTTGATTTAAAATTAAAAAATATAAAAATAATAGAAATGACAAAAGTTTAAAATTCTTAGTGCAGGAGTAGCCGCTTGGTGCAACCTCCTGTGGAATCTGCTTGCCAATTCCGAACATAGAAGCCAAGCCTAAAACAATGTCTGAAAAAGCAATCAAGCATATCACCTGCCAAGTCCCATACCGCCTGTGCATATCTCCTGGCACCGCAGCCGCTTGGCCCAGCGACATGCAGATGAATAGTAAGAATGGTGCAGGAGTTTTTGCAAAAAATTAACCATAGCCACTTGGACATATTGCCTACTATATTGCCTAAAGCGCATCCAATTGGCCCAACCACCTGTGGTACCACTTGTTGACTCGTAATGATCAAAAACTCAAATGTTGCAGGCCTCAAAAATGCTTCCAACGTCTTCCAATAGTTAAGATTTTTAGTTCTATTTAAGGAGAAGCTTAGAGACATTTCAAGAGTTGGAAAAATAAAAGAAGAAGCAAGCGATTGAAACCAAATTGTATAAGTTGATGTCGAGCTCTTAGGAAAACCATCATTATAAGAGTTGTCAGTGAGCTCTTAAAAAAATCAACAATGTATGAGTTCTTGGTCAGCTCAAGAATCTAAGTGTGATTCCATAGGATATAGTGGAACCCAAGGTTAGTAGACCTTGGAGAGTGGAGTAGGTGCCAAGGGAAGGCCTGAACCACTATAGATTGTGTGTGCTACAGTCTTACTTTCCTACTTTCCATTGTTATATTGTTTATTGTTAGTCCCATGTAGTAGATAGCTCAAGAGGGGAGGGGTGAATTGAGCATATAAAAATTTTGGCCAAATAAAAATTAATTTGAGCAGAAATAATATTGTAATGCATATGAGATTTTCTTAGTTATTCAATCATGGTGTCTGCTCTACACACAGGTTCAGCTTTCCTTAGCTATTCTTATTTTAGGCAGGTTATCATATGTATGTGTAATGATATGTGTGATGTAATAATAGGATAGTATTATGCAAAATAAATCAATTAAGTAGACAATACACACAATAATTTTTATAGTGGTTTGGCCACCCCGTCCCTGTATCTACTCTTCCTAGAGCACACACATTGTGCCTTAGGCTCCACTATATCCAACAGTAGAAATATAAGTAGTGCTCCTAGCACTCTTCTAGATTCCAACTCTAGGGGGAATAAATAAGTGTTCCCAACACTCTTCTAGATTCTAACTTCACGGGGCGTAAACACAGTGCTCCCAGCATTCTTCTAGTTTTCATGAGCTCACCAAGAAACTCATTGGTTTTGAAGATCACTAGCAAACTTGTTATTTTTTGAGAGCTCACCAACAACTCATTACAATCTAGTTTTTCCAAGCTCACCATAAACTCATATGGATGATTAACAATACTCAATTTTTACATCACTTTGCCTCTTTTACTAGGCTAAATTGTATAGAGTTTAAGCACATATAAAAAAATGATTACTCGTTGAAGCACATTAGATATCTATACTCCAAAAATATGATCATGATAGATCTTATGGCTCATCATCTATTAGCGCATTGGATGTTGATTATCTTGGAGGAAGCAATATCTAATTGAGAGAGGTTGCTTGATTAAGATCTTTTCTTATCTTTCTCTCAGCTTCCTCAACCTCCTCCATTAACACTACACTACCTTTATAGCTTCAAAATTTTTGTCCATTGGAGGAATTTGCTTCCATTGAATGTTGAAGACCATTCTGAATTTTCTTCCATTAAAAAGTTATCTTCTTGATAAACTCATTTTAGCTAGAAAGCCTGCAGCACTGCCCTTGAAGAAGATGTCTTTTTGGTTTTTGTAAACACCGGCTAAAGACTTTATGCATAAGTAACTCTTTCATTCTTTTGGAAAGACACCCATTAAACCTGAAGGGACACAACCTCTAAGAGTTGCAATCTTTTTCAGAGCAAAGACTGCTTTCTTTTGAATTTCTTTCCATCTTTAGCTAAGCTCACTTTGTCCGGTAGTTAATAGGATCTACTTTAAGTGAAAGTTTGACCAGAGCGTGCAACTAGCATTGTTTGGTATAAGTAGCTTCTACTCATCATGATATGCCATAATGATTTAGCCATAATTTTTCTGAGGACTTTATCTGATCAAGTTCTAGTTTGTCTCTTGTAAGTAATAAACAAATTAGCTCTGAGTAGATCCATATAATAGACAACTTTGTCTTTGTAAATTTTTCTGAGATCATTGTAGTGCTTTTACTTCATCTTCTAGTTTGTTTGTTATAAGTGACAAGTGAATTGTAGAGCCACAAATGAAGTTCTTCTCTTACTGTTCGTTAGATGAAGTTCTCTCATCAGACGAAGTTCTCTTCTTACCATTTACCAAACTAAGTAGCTTTGTCCATTGGTTTATCTATTGTAAGTAACAGACAAACCTTATTGGCATGGACAAGGCTTCTTAATAGCAGATGAATTGACTTTGTTTGTTGATTTGTCTGTAGAGTTCTGCAGACGATTTGCAAGGCATAAACGAAGTTTTTCAAGTAGTTCATCTAGTGGTTTGTCTATCATAAGTAATAGATGAATTGATAAGGCACAAAAAAATTCTCTTTTCAGTAGTTCATCTGTTGGTTTTTCTATTACAAGTAATAGACAAATCATAGAGGCATAGACGAATCAAATTTGAGCAATTCGTCTATTGGTTTATCTATTGCAAGTGGCAAATGAACTTGCAGATGAAGACAACAGATAAAGTAAGCTATACATTTTTGGCCACTATGCCACTTCCACTTCATCTCATACTTCATCTATAGAAGATTGCAAATGAGTCCCTTATTTTTCTTCTATTCTAGATAAACTTTATATGAGAGACAAATGCTTGATTAATTCAACTCCATTTCTAACTCTTCATTTATCTAAGTTCAACTCTGTTTCATCTCTACTTCTACAATCTGAATTCATCTTTGTGTCATGGATAGATGTTGTGTATAAGCAATTTATCTAACTTATTAGTGGAACAATTTGTCTGAATCTATCCGAGGTAGGTGTTATCTGATATTGACTTTATTTGTAGAAGATTTATTCGATCAACTCATTGAGACTTAAATGTCATATCTACAAATATGCCTTGTGGTATCTTTTCAAAGTTTTAGTGTCATTCTTTTTGAGCATTCTTATCTCCTTTCAATGTAGTGGATCTTGCTTACCGATATATTCTCTATATATGTTGTCCACTATATATCATTTATATTTGCTGCTGCAAAGTTTAGGAACACAACTATCAGTACCATAAGTATTCACTCATATGTTGTTACTCATCATCAAAACTTAGTTGTTTGCCATATATACCATTTATTTCAACATTTATGTAACTTTCATTAGCACATAATCATGAAAAATATGGATTGATTACTTAGGGGATAAGCAATTAATTTCTATATCCAATTCAGTCCCTCCTCTTTGGTTAAGCCAAGCTTACAGGACCCAACAATTGGTATTAGTGTGGGATACATAAATAATTATAGTGATCCATTTGGTCAACCTAATAATGCCATCCTATATGTTTTTCAAAGAATATTTCATGACACTGCTTCTATACTTTGATGGAATGACGTTTGCTCAATGGAAAAAGAGGATAAAAGTAAACGTCATGGCCAATGACCTTAATATGTGGAAAGTTATTTATATTGGCTTAAATGAGGATGATAAGAGAGCTAGGCAAGTAAATATCAAGGCTAAAAATACCCTGTTGCATGCTCTCTACCCCACCAACCACAAACATGTCTTAACCAATAAAAGTGCAAGAGATATACTAGATAGGTTAAAGGTAATTTTTGAATGGAAAATAGATTTGCATTCAAATGATACTAATATTGGTATGAAGAATGACTTGAGTGCTGGAGATCAAGAAATGGAGAAACAAACTCCTAAAGAAAAGAAAGATGATCAACATGTGAAAGTAGAAGAATTGCAGATCAAATGACTATCACAGATTGAGGGGGAGTAATCTCAAGAATAAATTGAGATTCAAGAAGAAATTATCGAGCCTCAAACTCAAACTGAGCAATTGAGAAATCTTCTTAGGATAGGGAGAAACAACCTAAGAAAGGAAGAAAAAGAAAAATGAAGACAACAGTGAAAGAGAATAAGGAGAAAAAGAAGAATTCCTCCTTTAAAAGCAAAATTGATCCCCACTTAGAAAGGAGATATAAAATGAAGAAGGAAGATGACAAAAAGATGAAATACCAAGTTTCTTCAAAAAACAAATGGTTCCTAGACACAGAATGAACAAGTCAATATTTACAAGAACCAAAGGTCAAGGAAGAAAGGTAAGTGCAGCTATGGCAACTCAAACCCAAACCCCTTTTTATCCTTTGTTGTCCATATTTAGTACATTTATCCATTTGTCTCAAATATAGTTTCATCTGTACATGAATTGAATTTTAGATTTAAGCTTAGATTTGAAGAACTTAAGGAAAATAAAATTCATGTTACAAAACTAGAACAAGGAAGAGAATTCTAGAAAACATTAAGAATGATGAAACAATGTACATTTAAATGTCCAACTTATTTTAAGGATAAATATATCAAAGATGCATAAAAAAATTTTAAAACTTTGAAACATTGTACAATCATGAGAAAATGCAAAGATAAATAACAATGTTAGGTTTAAGTGATGAATTTATATTTGATGAGTTAATCTAGCATATTGATATCTAAAGCCCTCAAAGAAATCAACTCTCATCTTCATAATATGATTCACAAATATACTAGTTCAACAGATTCCCTTGCTGCTTATGATTAAAGTAGAATGTTTGTCTTGACCTATAACTAAGATCTACTTTATAGATGAAAATCAATAAAATATAAATGCTGCATTTATAAAAAATATAGATAAACAAAAATTTTATATAAGAAACAAACATTCTAAGTTATGAATTATCTGTTTAAGATGATGAAATGCATATTATTTTTCTAACTAGTCTAAAATTTCCAAAGCATACTACCTTGTGATAGAAAGGAATTGCACTGATTAAATGGATACATGAAGATGACATCTATTTGACTCTGCTAATAATGAAAAAGTGCAAGAACTTCTTAAGTGTATGCAGGAAAAGCTTAAGGAAGCCCATAAAAGAAGGAAAGTGATGAAAATCACGAGCACTTTCTCAATCTACCAACTTTAAGCTGAAGAAAGAAAGATGCCAACTAGCACTAAAATGAAGAATCAAATTTGGCAACATCAATTATGACCTAAATGGTAAGAAATTAACAAATGAGTATCAAAAGAGATAAGTTACTCAACTTGATGCATTTAGAAGAAAATCATGCTTTTTATTTCTATATACTCTAGATGCCTCTAAAAATGACTACCTTGGATATGAATGCATGTGAACTTGTTGTTTGAACCAAATCATTCTGAAAATCTAAAATTGTTATATGAAATTGATTAATCCTTAATATGATTACAGTCCTAAGGCATATGTCAAAACCTGTTTTGGAAATTTTATAGTTTAAAGTCTTGAATAGGAATTCCATTCCTAGTCATTCCTTTTGTAATCAACATAAAAGCTTGAACCATTAAGACTAAAATAATTAAATAATAACTTAAATCTTGATGAATTCTTAAATGTAATGCACATATCAAGACTACTATTCATGATTATGTTGTATACAAAATTACTTGAATATATTTATAGTGATATTATGCAATGAGATAAATTAAAATGATTAATGTTTAATTTATTTGAAATGACAAAAATGTTAAACATAAACTATTAAAATAGCTTGATTTTGATGATGAACATTCTTAACCAACAATGTTTTGATGATGAGCAAAGACATGAGTGAAACATTAAAGTACTAACAATTCATTCTTAAGCATCTTGAAGAAATAATTTTCAATACTTAACTTGAGAATAATCTTCATGATGATCAAAGGAAGAAACTAAATGCTGAAGAAATCTAAGTATATAAATCACAAATATACTTAAAAGAAAAAAATAGAAAGTTTAAAGTTTTCAAGGAAGCTTCGGAGTCAACTTTGGGCTTAAATCTCATCCCTTCAGAGTTGCTCAAAGCATTTCAGAGACAAGATTAACTCTTCGGCGCCAATGAAGCATTTCAAAAATAGAAGAAAATCTTTTCAGAGTCATGAAATTAAAAATTTCGAAGTCAACAACGGCATTTCTGGGTCATTAGAAAACTTCAAAGACAAAGGAATAACCTTTCAGGATCATGAAATCATAAGTGTCAGATTCAGTGAAAACACATCGAAGCTAAGATAAGCATCTCGAAGCCACTAAAGCACTTTGGAGATAGATGATAATAATTCAAAGTTATAAGCTCACACCCTTTGGGGTCAATTAAATCACTTTGGAGTCAATCAAGTTGCTTCAAAGTCATGGGTCTAAAATCTTTGGAGTTAGGTAACAAACTTCGGAGTTACGGAATTACAAGCTTTGAAGTTAAGTCAAGTACCGTAGAGTCGACAAGGCATTTTGGAGACAATGAATGATAGCTTTTGGAGTTATCAGAACACTCTTTAGGGGAGTCAAAAGAAAGGTACTTCAAAGACAAGAAAATACTTCAAAATTCAGAATTAGTACTTCAGAGTCATAGAACAATTGCTTTGGAGATAAAGACCTCCTTCGGAATCAGCCTCCATAATCCTTACACAAGATATTGCTATCATATTGCTTCGAAGCCTCTGAAATACATCTTCGGTGCAACTGAATAAATGGTGACTTGTGTGAGCTATGTAGAAAACTTCATATTACTTAGAAGCTTGGAGGATCTAAAGCTAATTCATAACCTCTGAAACCTCGCTGAAAATACAACGGTTATAAATTCAAACCTTTCTTAGTATTTAATGATTCTCACCTACCATAATAGACAAAGTCAGAGATCTCAAAGATAAAAGAAGTTAAGTGACAATGAAGAAGATAATAGTTTAACCCTAAAAAATAAGATAGAGCATTTACTGAGTCTTTAAGGCTTTTCTTCCATAATTTCAACTCCACTGCAGTTCATTCAAATAAGCAATCAAAGTCATTAACTTAACAACTTCTGGAGATTGGATCCTACTACTTTTATTTCTATACTATTTATGTTTACTGCTTTCAAACTTCATACAAAATTAGCCTGTTTGAGGCATTAATATTTGTATACATTTCTTTCTACATATCTCTGCAAGTTTGAGAACTTGCCTCTGTGTATTGAAAGCAAGTAGGATACTTGCTTGGTATTTGTATAAGTTAGTTAGTGAGCTTAGAAACCAATAGTTGTATTTGTTTGATCAGAAGGTTACTGATCAAAGAAGGTGTTAGTGGAACCTGAGTTTAGCAGAGAAGGTTAACTCAGAGAAGTGGAGTAGGAACCCTAGTGAAGGTCCAAACTACTATAAAAATACCTGTCTAAGTGCATTGTATTATCAGTAATTTCTTCATTCTTGTACTTTGATTATTGTCTGGCCAAAAATTTTAAAGACTCAATTCACCCCCTCTCTTGAGTTACCATATGAGCGGGACCAACAATTGGTATCAGAGCAGGCTTCACTAGTTATACATTACTATTCCAATCATATAACTTATGAAGAGATCTCTATGGTTAACTATTTCCATAACACTTCTGCTAAAGGTCAATCTACTTCCAGACCTCCACCATTTGATGGTACAAACTATGGATACTGGAAGATACGAATGAAAATTTCTTGATTGCCTCAGATTATCAGTTATGAAAAACCATCAATGATGGTTTGATTGTCCTGAATATTGAAGATTAATACATTGCTGAGGATATTTTAGTAGCTGAAAAAGATATCAAGGTAAAGAACTGCCTTTATTGTGCTCTTACATGCTCTAAATTTGACAAGTTATCCTCTTGCGATACAGCAAAAGAAATTTAGGATAAACTAGAGGTTGTACAAAACTAAGATAAATCTTCTTATGCAGGAATATGAAGCTTTCAACATGAAGGAGATAGAGTCTATCTCAGACATGTTTGGAAGACTTCAAAAGATAACAAATGGGCTGAAAATCTATGACAAAAGTATATAGAGCCCAAAATAGGGAACAAAATTCTGAGATCTTTGTCAAAGCAATGAATGCCCAAAATGATAGCAATCCAGAAAGCAAGGAATCTGGATACAATGAGTTTAGAAGAACTCATGAGGTGTTAATGAAGTAGAAAAATACACAAGAACCAAATGACAAGAAAGCAATTGCTCTTAAATCTGAGTCAGAGAATGACGAATCCCAAGATGCATCCACAAGTCGAGATGAAGACGAGAAAATGATAATTACAAGAAGATTCAATTCCATGCTAAAGAAGAAAAATTTTGAAAACAATTCAAGGAATAATTTTGGAAGAAATGACAGAAAGAAAGAACCACCCACCTATTATAATTGTGGGAAACTTGGAAATATGAAGTTTGACTGTCTAGAGCTAGACAAAAGACAAAATCATTAGCAAAAGAAGAGGCACAAATCGTAGTTTGATATAAAGAACAATAGCAACAACAACAATAATAGAACAAGCAAAAACTTTCAGAAGAAGAAGAAAGCTCTATCAGCATGGGAGATGCTAGAGAATGTTATAAATGAAAGTGAGAGTGAGGAAGAAGAAGAACATGAAGCTCAAATCAACCAACTCGCTCCAAGCAGAAGCATTCGAGATGAACCTCATACAAGAATTAGCTTCATGGCAATCCATTAGGAGTAGATAAATTCCAGTTTTGAAACTCCCAGTCATGAAAAAATGTTAGAAGAATTATATTCAGATTTATGACTTTGAAAAAGAAGTACAAAAAGACTAAAAAAAGAGCTCAAAAGAATTACAAATGAATGCTCCAAATTCAAGGAAGAAAATTCTAAGCTCAAGAGTATTAACAGTAGCATTAGCACACTTGAGCAAGTTATAGCTGAAAATAATGCTCTAAAAAAGACATTGACTTCCACTTTGTTCAGAATGAAATGAAAGACAAGAAGTAGACAGTAACAACACAGAAAATTTGAGCCTAAATAGACTATGATTTGGGTTCCAAAGACTATTGTAAATGTACTAAATGCAACCCAAACTCCTTTAGTTAAAATAGTATTGCCAAGAAAAAATGGGAACCAATATTACCTACAACTAACCCACCTAAAACCATTCCCAAATGGGTACCAAAAGTTAAGACTTAACTTTATCCATGCAGGTGTGCTTGGGAGCCATAAAGAGCAACACATGATATATTGATAGTGGTTGCTCACGGTACATGATAGAGAATAAGGAGCTATTCATGGAGCTAGAAATGATATCTGGTAGAACAGTAATCTTTGGTGATAATGGTAAAGGTAGAGTAGTTGGGATCGATAAGATCGGCCAACCACTATCTACTACAAATTTAGATGTACTTTTAGTAGAAGGATTAAAACAAATCTTCTTAACATAAGTCAATTTTATGACAAAGGCTACAAAGTTATGTTTGAATCTCAATTTTGTTCTATACTAGATAAGTCTTAATCAGTTATAGTATATGATAAAAGACATGGAAATGTATATTTGGTTGATCTTTCTAATATTTAGCTAATTGTCTTGTTGTGAATAACAATGAACCCATGTTATGGCATAGAAGGCTAGGACATGCCAACAAAAATCTGATTGAAAGGTTATATAATAAAGATCTAGCTGTTGACTTACCAAAACTCAAATTTGATAATAAGTTGTCTGATGCTTGCATGAAAGGTAAGCAAGTAAAAGAATCATTCAAGTCAAACAAAGAAGTATACAGAACCAAACCCCATCAATTGCTACATATTGATTTAGTTGGACCAACAAGGACAAAAAGCCTTGGAGGGAAACATTACATATACGTCATTGTAGATGACTATAGTAGATTTACCTTAGTAATGTTTCTAGCATTCAAAGATGAATCTTTTTTTCATTCTTTGAAGTGTTTTCCAAATGTGTATAGAATGAACAAAGCTCTCATGTTGTTGTCATAAGGAGTGATCATGGTGGAGAGTATGAAAGTCATAGAGTCACTGATTTTTGTAAAAGTAATGGTATTCTTCAAACTTTCTCTACACCAAGAACACCCCAACAAAATGGAGTAGCTAAAAGAAAGAACAAATCCTTCCAAAAGATGGCAAGGACAATGTTGAGTGAATACAATCTTCCATAATATTTTTAGGCTAAAGCAATGAACACCGCATGTTATAGTATTAACAGAATCTTTACCAGATCCATACTTAAGAAAACTCCATTTGAATTATACTTTGGCAAGAAACCAAATATTTCATATTTTCATACTTTTAGTTGTTAAGTGGTTTATTCTTAACAATGGCAAAGAAAATCTTGGAAATTTTGATAGTATATTCAATCAAGGCATATTTTTGAGTTATTCCATTACTAGCAAAGCATTTAGAGTGTACAACCTAAAACTTAAGATTGTA
Organism: Pouteria campechiana; assembly: GCA_036873735.1. Lineage (NCBI taxonomy): Eukaryota > Viridiplantae > Streptophyta > Magnoliopsida > Ericales > Sapotaceae > Pouteria > Pouteria campechiana. The sequence goes on from JAYJMB010024762.1 coordinate 21,589, forward strand.
GAGGAATCTATTCATGTTAAATTCAATGAACTTACTAACTCTATGAAGAAAAACCGTGATTTTGATGATGAGAGAGATAATCTTGCAACAAGTGTGAAGAAATTGAGATTACAAGACAAACAAATAAAAGCTCCACTATCAGACATAGCAATGGATGAAGCTAAACCATCCACAATAGAGGTAAATGAGGAAGGTAACTCATCTCTTCCAAAAGATTGGAGGTTTATGCATGCTCATCCTAAAAATTAGATAATTGGGGATGTGTTTGATAAAGTTAAAACTAGATCATCTTATCACCAAATATGTGTCAATTTTGCTTTTATTTCTCAATTAGAACCAACTTGCATAGACCAAGCATTAGAAGATGAAAACTAAATTTTAGCTATGTAAGAAGAATTGGATTAATTTAAAAGAAATGATGTGTTGACCATTGTTGCAAGACCAAACCATCAATCTGTTATAGGAACAAAATGGGTCTTCAAAAACAGATTGGATGAATCAAGAATTATGGTAAGAAATATGGCAAGATTAGTTGCAAATGGGTATTGTCAAGAAGAAGGTATTGACTTTGAAGATCATATGCCTCTATTGCAAGGATTGAAGCCATTAGAATGCTTCTTGCATGTGCATCATATATGGATTTCAAACTATATCAAATGGATGTAAAGTGTGCATTCTTGAATGGTTTCATTAATGAAGAGGTATATGTGGAATAGTCCCCTAGGTTGAAAGATCCCCATTGTACAAATCATGTATTCAAACTCAAAAAAAGCCCTCTATAGTTTGAAACAGGCTTCTAGAACTTGGTATAAGAGGCTAAGCAAATTTCTAATTGAAAAAGTTTTTTCAAGGGCTAAAGTGGATACCACTCTCTTTATTAAGTATGCAAAGAAAGATATACTTATAGTTTAGATTTATGTTGACAATATAGTATTTGGTACAACTACTGAAAATCTTTGTCAAGACTTTTCTAAGACTATGCAAGGAAAATTTGAAATGGGCTTAATGGGTGAACTCAACTTCCTCTTGGGACTACAAATCAAATAAGAAAAGGAAGGATTTTTCATCCACCAAGTCAAGTATACAAAAGAACTTCTAAAGAAATTCAATATTGAAGATGGTAAAAGATATAGAACATCAATGATCACTTCAATAAAGATGGATAAAGATGAAAGAGGTAAATCAGTATATAACAAACTCTATAGAAGCATGATAGGATCATTATTATATTTGACTACAAGTAGACCAGATATAATATTTAGTGTCTCCATGTATGCTAGATTTCAATCAGATCCCAAAGAGTCACACATAATTGCTTTAAAGAGAATCTTTAGATACCTTTTAGACACACCAAGCCCGATTTGTGGTATCTAAAAGGTTCTAATTTTAATTTAGTAGGATACTCAGATGTAGATTTTGCTGGATATAAAGTAGACAAAAAGAGTACTTCAAGATCTTGTCAATTTCTAGGAAGCATGATCATATCATAATTTTTTAAGAAACAAACATCTGTGGCATTATCAACTACTGAAGTAGAATATGTAGTAGTTGGCAGTTTCTATGCTCAGATTCTTTGGATGAAATAGAAATTAAATTATTTTGGTCTTAACTTTGTTGATATCCCTATAAGATGTGATAACACTAGTGCCATAAGTCTAACCAAGAATACAGTTTTCCATCCAGAACAAAATATATCAAAATTAAGCACCACTTCATCAGAGATCATGTTCAAAATCATAATACATGTTTAGAATTTGTGCCTACTAAAAATCAATTAGTAGATATCTTCACTAAACCTCTACCAGAAGATAGATTCAGTAAACTAAGAGGAGAATTAGGTGTTTTAAATCCAAATGCTTAAGTTGAAAGTTAATAAAACATCTTTATAATGGGAAATATGTTCTTTAATGATAATTCCTATGAAAAATGCACAAAAAGAAAATTTTAAAAATTCACAATATTTCAAAGCCTACGAAACTTCCTTTGAACCCTCTGATAATGGACTAAAATGCCTCCAAAATAAACTTTGGTACTTCAAAAATGCATTTCGTAGCCTCTGATTGGCTATGTTACCTCTGAAGTAAGGCTTCGGAGTCACCAAAGTAAAGCAAACTTGTTGCCTCCGAAGAGTGCACTGACTCGTTTCGAAGCCTCCAACAACATTTTAAAGAAACTAAAATTCTGAAATCCTACTTAACTATTCAAAGAACTTAGAAAACCTAAAACCCCTCTCTTCAAGCATCCAAAGAACTCCTTTCAGAGAAAACCCTTCATCTTCCCACTTGATTCAAATTCCTCCATTCAACCAAACTCTCCATTGTAACTTCTCCATCAATATTTCCTATCTTAGTCCAAAAATATTTATAGCCTCCCAAATCCAATCCTTCTCTACTACAATGGCAAGAACAAAGGGAATCACCAACTCAGCAGATGGAAAGAGGAAGGAAAGAAAAGAATATCTGGAACAGAGAGCAGCTAAGAAAGTCAGGCCTGAAACAAATACACTTGAGGTAACATTTCTAAATAGTGAGTCTAATTACTCTATATATATGGAAAGATATCATAAGAGGAAGATTATGAAAGGAAGAGTTTTTAGTTTTGATGTTTTTGGAGACAGTGGCATGAAATTGGAAGTATGTTATTGGTTTAAACATCAAGGATGGATAGAATATGTAAGTTTTAGAGATGATTTCTATCCAAGACTTGTAAGAGCTCTAATATGCAACATTAATATTAGAATAGAGAGATCATGGATAGGAGAAGTAGAAGTAGATGTATCCATAGATAGTTTGAGAAGATGCTTTAATCTCCATTTGGTAGAAGCTGAACCAGAATGGCTAACCAGATAGAGACTATTCTTAGATTTAGCTGGAGCAGAAATTGATGAGAGAGAGAATTATCTCCAATCTAGCCATTTGAGTATAAATCTCAAACTAGCTTACATGATTGTAATAAATAATGTGTACCCACAAAAATGTGCCACAAGAGATGTGTTAGAGAAGGATGGAAGAATACTGTGGGCTCTTAAGAATAGAAATAGAATGGATCTGGCAAAACTTATGTTAGATCACATTTATTCAGTAAAGAGCACCTTAGGATTCCCTCTCCCTTATGGAATGGCTCTAACCAAGATAATAAGGGAAGTAGGTGTCAATTTGTCTGAGGAACAAAGAGAATCTCTAAGAGACTTAGACAAAATTGATGAGAAACACTAAAATGAATAGATTTCAAGAAAACTTTACAAGGCTAGATCACTGAAAAGCCAAGAAGGGTAGTACAACTGAAGAGATCCAAACCAAAGCAAGAAGAAGAAGTAGAAAGAACAGCAAGAGAAGAGAATATGGAACAAGAAAGGATAGAGACTCCAAGAGAAGAAGAAAGACATGTCAGAATAGAGGAGTTAGAAGAGATTTCTAGAAAAGAAAATGAAGCAGCTGCAACAGTCACCCCATCTTACACTACCATCAGATTTCCATCACCCATAAGACCCACTCCTTCTCATCAACCATCCACACCAAGTACTTCATCAATTTCCACTACATGACCAATCCCACACCACCTAGATGATAGACTGATGAATATTGAACATTTTCTATCTACTCTAGCTCTTCAGATGAACAGAATGGATCAAAGACTTAACAATGTCATGTCATCCATGATCTTGAGATCTGATAAAATTGATCAATGACTTGACTTTCTACAATCTTTAGCAAAGTTATTCAGAAGTCAAACTTATCACCCTCATTTCTCTCCACCTCTAACTCATTACTCTTCACTCCCACATTACTTCTCTCCATTTAGAGCCAACTCTCCCATAATAGTGATGTCTTCCCCTATACAATCTCCTCACCCATCATCTCCTACAATTCTAGAGGTTGATCAACCTGTGACTCAACATACTGATATCACTTCTTCCCCTCAACCAACAAAAGCTTCTCCTCCAACATAGCCACCATCAGTTCCAACCATTGAAGTGTTTCCAAACCTGCTTGAGGCCTATCTTTCTAATCCAAATAAAGCCATTGTTAGACATGGAAAGTATCCTACTGAATTTCTATTCGATATCACTTATTTTCTTCCTAAATTCCTTAACTAGACTTTAAAAGATCTCTTTTTGTTAAGAGAACTCATTCCTGAACGAATTGATGAAATTCCTCTAGAATGGAACACACCATCAATTTGTCAACTAATTCCTCCAAAACCAAAAGAAGAAAACTATGATATTCTTCTTTGTGTCTATAATCCAATCAGACTCACATACTCTAAATTCTTTGCTCAATCAAAAATAAATCTAACATTTCTAGAATGTTTGTATCTCACAATCTTTACATTCACCCTTCTACACTTCCATTTCCATAAATCATGGATCAGAATACTCTTTCTAGAATTAAATTGATCTCTGATCCTCCTCTCACTCCCGTGGGCCATGAAATCAACATTCCTCAGTTGGCATCTTTTCAAGATGCATATACTGAAAAGCTTCTTCAGATGCTTCCACCATTAAGGACCCCTACAATAGTTTCTCCATCTCCCTTAAGACTTTTCAATAATATTTTCATAACTAAGGAAGAATTTGTGTTCTACTCTGCAACAAATTTGTAAGATATTATTGAAAACCTTCCACTTCCTTATCCTAAGCTTGTTGATCCATCATTTCTTCATAAACTTTGAGTGAATTATCCCAAACTGCCTCCAACTCCAAAACTAAAAATATCACCTCCTCCAAAGATAACCAGAAAACCAAAAACATCACCGTCCCACAAACCAACTACAAAACCAAGGATAGCTAGAAAACCAAAAAGCACATCACTACCAAAAGCATCTAGAAAACCTCACTCCATTCCCATAGAACTAACTATCTAGACCAAACCCAAGAGGAAGCCAAGAATTCCACCTCCAAAGGAATATAAAAAAGCTCCTCTCTCTAAAATAACCATGTACCATCAAGAGTACATAGCCCGAATGAATGCCAATACAGAGGCCCTCTTAAAAGAGACTCCTATAGCTTTTCTTGAGTTGCTAGATCCACAATTTAAAGAACGCATTGATTTTATTTATGTCTCTAATTGTGGACCCATAGCATATACCCATAAACCCCCTCTGGTAGTCCCAAAGGATCCATTTTTCATTCCACCTTCTCCACTAAAAAGACTAAAGCTATCTCCTAAACCATCAACCTCTCAACCTAAACCTAAACCCTTTTTCTAAAACCTATAAGAGAAAACCCAAACCATCCTGTTGATTTTGTTGCCTTTGTATTTTTTTTTATCTCTCTGATGTAATTTTTTTTTTGGATTTATTCTCTTGTAATTAGATAGGTTTATAATCCACTTTGCATGAGACAGATTATGTAAATTTCTTATGTTTCTTTCTGCATTTTTGATTCTAACAAAAAGGGGAAGAAAATATACTGAAAGTATGAAATTTTTAATGTACTAAAAGTATGAAAAAAATTTTGATATGAAATTTCTTTATGAAATAAAGTTAAAGTTTTGTGCACCCATTCAGGGGGAGTTGCACTAAATCAATAAGAATTTTATTAAAACTCATGCAATGAAGTTGCTTTAAGTTCACTGTAAGATGAATTTTGAAAGGTGCATCACTTAGTATTTTATCATCATCAAAAAGGGGTAGAATGTTAAACATACACTCTTAAAATAGCTTGATTTTGATGATGAACTTTCTTAACCAACCATATTTTGATGATGAGAAAAGACATGAGTGAAACATTAAGATACTAACAATTCATTCTCAAGCATCTTGCGAAAATAATTTTTAATACTTAACTCGAGAATAATCTACATGATGATCAAAGAAAGAAACCAAGTAAATGCTAAAGAAATCTAAGTATATACATCACAAATATACTTAAAAGAAGAAAATAAAAACTTTAAAGTTTTCAAAGAACCTTCGAAGTCAACTTCGGGCTTAAATCTCATTCCTTTAGAGTTGCTCAAAGCATTTCAAAGACAAGAGGTTAACTCTTTAGAGCCAATGAAGCATTTTAGAAATAGAAGGAAATTCCCTCAGAGTCACAAAGTCACAAACATCAGAGTCAGTAAAATCATTTCAGAGCCATTGGAAAACTTTAGAGACAAAGAAAGAACCTTTCGAGATCACAAAGTCACAAGCTTTGGATTCAGCAAAAAATGCATGAGAGCTAAGACAAACATCTTGGAGCCACTGAAGCACTTCAGAGACAGATGATACTACTTCAGAATTATAAGCTCACACCCTTCGGGGTCAATTAAATCACTTTGAGGCCAATGAAGTTGCTTCGAAATCACGGGTCCAAAATCTTCGGAGTCAGGTAACACACTTTGGAGTCACAAAATTAAAAGCTTCAGAGTTAAGTCAAGTACTTCAGAGTCGATAAGGCATTTTGGAGACAACAAACGATAGCCTTTGGAGTTATTAGAACACTCTTCAGAGAACACAACTCGTCAGAGTCAAAAGAAAGGTACTTCGAAGACAAGAAAATACTTCAGAGTTCAAAATTAATTCTTTGGAGTCATGGAATAATCGCTTCGGAGATAAAGACCTGCTTCAGAGTTAGCCTCCACAATCCCGATGCAAGATACCACTATCACGACACTTTGGAGCCTCCAAAATACATTTCAATGCATTCAAAGTGACAGAAACTTGCGTGAGTTGTGCGAAAAACTTCATATTACTTAGAAGCTTGAAGGATCTAAAGCTAACTCATAACCTCCAAAACCTCACTAAAAGTACAATAGTTATAAATTTGAATAGTTCTTAGCATTTAATGATTCTCACCTACCACAGTAGAGAAAATCAGAGATCTCAAATATAAAAGAAGTTAAGTGAGAATGAATAAGATAACAATTTAACATTGAAAAACAAGAGAGAGCATTTACTAAGTCCTTAAGGCTTTTCTTCCATGATTTCAATTCCACTCTAGTTCATTCAAAGAATCATTCAAAGTCATTTATTCAACTACTTCTAGAGATTGAATCCTACTTATTGCTATATTATTTGTGTTTACTACTTTCAAACTTCGTACAAAATTAGCCTATTAGAGGCATTAATATTTGTACACATTTATTTCTGCATATCTTTGCAAGTTTGAGAAATTACCTTTATGTATTGAAAGTAAGTAAAATACTTGCTTGGTATTTTTATAAGTTAGTTGGTGAGCTTGGAAAGCAACAGGAGTACCTATTTGATTAGAAGGTTCCTGATCAAAGGTATTAATGGAACCTGAGTTTAGCAGAGAAGGCTAACTTAGAGAAGTGGAGTAGGAACCCAAGTGAAGGGTCGAACCACTATAAAAATATCTATCTAAGTGCATTGTGTTATCTATAATTTCTTCAATCTTGCACTTCAATTATTATCTACTTGAAAATTTTAAAGACTTAATTCACCCCCCCCCCCCTCTTGAGTCACCATCTGAATGGGACCAATAAAGAAGTGCTTGATATAAAATAATATATTTGAATTGAAATGACATGTATGTGATGATGCAATGCTCAAATGATTTACTTAGTTACATGTTAAAGAATAATTGTGTTGATACATGATTGAATGAGGAACATTAAATAGCAATGGAGTTGAATATGCTGGAAAGTAGAAATTCAAAATATTTTAGGATTATTCATTTATGGGCGCTATACCTCCTAGTCCCCAGGCGTCCGTGACCCTAGGCGCTTGCTCCATAGTCACTTGGCATTTTGAGCTAATATATTCAATGCATAGATTCGAGTTCATTTTCATCTACCTCCCACTTCCCTGCCTCCTATGACCTAAAATAGCTTGTGCCCATGTATTCCCATTGTTCATAAAAATCATTTCTTCAAGATTCTTCTATTTCCATAAGTTCCTACATCTTAATGGCACCTAAAGTCATAGTATCCAAAACACAAAAATGGGTTAAATGATCTAGAACTCAAGGAGGAGCTTCCATAGCTCAAGCTTCTACATTTAGAGCTAGAAACTCATCTGAAAGAGGCAAACGTAATACTTCTTCCCATCCTAATGTGAATGTTGAGGAAGAAGAAAATGTAAAAAGAAATAAATAAGGGGAAAGAAGTTTGATTTGATTACTCTAGTAGCTGAGGTTGATGGAAGAAAGACTCTTATTGCAAAATTTGAACCAATAGATTTACCTGCATATTATTTTGGCAATGAGGATAAGAAGTTTAAGCTTTATACCTTAATTCTTGGAAGACAGGTCCATATTCAAAAGAAGATAAATCTAAACTTCCTTAATCAACGGAAGTCTGACATTCACTCAATGCTAAATTATCAAGGGTGGACTGAATTAACTGAGTATGAAGCACCAATTTATAGAGAGTTAGTACTCATATTCTACTTCAATTGAAATCCAAATAATTATGAGTCAATGGTGAAAGGTGTGGAAATGAGTTTTAGAATACATGAGTTATCATCTGAAGAACACCTTGGAGAGACACTAGGTGTGTTAGCCATAGAAGATGAGGATAGATTGAAGAAAGAAAAATTTTCAATAATCTGTCCACAGGCACTGTTTATGCATCTGTCCACAAATACATGAGGATGAGGGATTTGACCATTAAGCTTAGGATGCAAAGAAAAATATTAGAAAACATATTCAAACCTAAGCTTGGAGGAACAGAGCAGGTGACAGTGAATGAAGCCAAAGTATTGTGGAAAATATACACATACTAATGAAGCCAAGGAGTAAAGAACAAGCTGAAAAGGGGGAAGACATTAGTTTATTTTGGTTTTAATTATTTTCCTTCCTTGCATTTGTTGTTTTTATCTTGGAATTTGTCACAATGATGATGTTTGAATCTTATTTGCTTGATTTATTTTTCATAATGAGTGTCTAATCTCTCTTTTTCTAGAGGAGATATGGATTTTATTTTGAGTTCGTGGTGTAATCAATGACTTTGTTATTTTGCAATTAATTAGGTTTATTTGTGATGTTTGGTTTGTAATGCTTTCAATTGATTTGTTACCCATTGAATGATTATGTAATTAGGGTTTGACACTTGGAAGAGGTAATCCTAAATAAGATTTGAATATCGTAACATAAAACTATAGATGACTCGGGAGAGCTTCTATGTTCTATGAAATCTTCAATAGAGAATCATATATATTAATGCATTCTTATTATTTAGATTTTTATATTGATATCAAAATCAAGATTTTGAGAATAGATATTTAAGCTATCACTCAAGAGAGGAGGTTAAGTGAATTAGGATTCTCAGTTTAAAACTTATGCAATGCTAAATCAGAATTGAGTTGAAATTATCATGAATAAAATATAAATGAAATTAATCCTCTAATATTTCCATATATTGATTTATTCTATTCAAAGTTATTCTGTTTAGTTGTTACTTAAAGAATTATCTATCTTCGATCATCGAAATAAAGTTAGAATTATCTATAATGATAGCTAGTGAAAGGTTGAAATACACAATCCCTGTGGATACGACACTCACTTATCACTAAATAATAAAACATAACATCATACGCTTACGGTTAAATTTTCAGCGAATAAGTTTTTAACATAATTGCCCGAGATTGGTGATATGTCAATTTTCTTTTGCTAATATTGTTAATAGATAGATTGCTTTAATTTGGAATTGTGTTTTTCTTTTATTTTTTACAAGTCTAGCTTTCTTTTTGATTTTTGTAGTGCAAATTCAATTTTTTTAGTTTTCATAACAGTATATGCAAGATCACAAAAATTCTAACCCAAATTAGTTTGATCTAGAAATATAGAGAACACTACAACAGATTTGAAAAGCAAAGCGAATGAATGAAAGATCAATGGCGAACCAAAACAAATTTAGCCAAGAATAGAGCTAAATCAACAAAGACCAATTAGGGATTATTTTAAGCCAATAGTTAATGAAAATTACTCTAGAATCACTCATCCAACCATTAATGTAAATAATTTTGAGTTGAAATCAGCACTAATTAACATGGTTTAGCATAACCAATTTGGAGGCTCAACGAGTGAAGAACCAAACATTCCTTTAGCCATGTGTTGGGAGATCAGTGATACAATAAATATGAATGGAATCCCAAATGAGGCTATCCAACTCAAAATCTTCCCATTTTCATTAAGGGATAAAACGAGAGGATGGTTGTAGAGTTTACAACCAAGAAGCATTGCAACATGGGATGAGATGGTCGTAACATTCATAACAAATTTTTCCCACCTGCCAAAACAGCTCAACTGAGAAGTGAGATTGGTCAATTCAAACAAATGGATTTTGAGCCACTCTATGAATGTTGGGAGAGATTCAAAGATCTACTTAGGAGATGCCCATAGCATGGTTTTCTAGATTGGTTACAAATTCAGTTGTTCTACAATGGGTTGAATGGTCAGACAAGAAATAGTGGATGCAACTGCTAACTATTCACTGATGGCCAAGATTGCAACTGTTGCATACCAACTGCTTAAAGATATGGCTTCAAGAACATTCTAGTAGCCGAATGAGAGAAATATGATAAGAAAGGTAGTAGGTTGTCTTGAAGTGGATTAGATTATAACCATAACTACACAGATGTCTTCTTTGACACACCAAATGGCGATTGCTAATTCAACACCTAAGGGAGCATCGGTTGTAGGAGAATCTTTTTCATCCTCTCTGCCAATTGAAGCCCGCTTTAGATTCAAGCAAAAAAGAAGTGCAATATGTCAACAACAAGGGCTATAACAATTTTTGAGGTAACAACATGCAAAATCGATATTATCCTGAAAATTGGAGGAGCCAGGATAACCTCTCTTATGAAAATTAAAGGAACAACTTGAACCTTCCTCCCAAGTTCCAAAATCCACATCAACCTCAACACCAAGCTCAACCAGCTGAAAAGAAACTATCCTTAGAAGATCTCATGGGCACTTTTATTCATGAAAGTTGAAATAGGTTTTCCAGGAATGAAGCAAGACTTGATAACATGGAAACAACAATGGGAAATATCAATGCATCAATTAAACCTTTGGAAACACAAATTGGTTAGATTGTTAGTTCTTCTAGCAATCAAAACAGGGATACTTTCCAAGCAATAAGGAGAAGAATCCAAGACAGCGTTGTGATGCCATAATGCTAAGAAGTGGAAAAAAGTTAGAATCTCCAAAAAAGAAAGAAGAGACATTGACATCTTCAGAAGTAGAAAATGAAGATGCAGCACAAAGAGGGAATGAAAGGCAACAAAAGAAGGAAGAGTCGAAAAAAGAAGACTACAAACTGGGCGAATCACATTCCATGATAACCCTCCATTTCTGAAAACACAGCTCCCTTTTCCTCAAAGATTTTAGAAAAAAATAGATGAGCAATCCAGTAAATTCCTTAAAATCTTTAAGAAAATTCATATTAATATTCCTTTTATAGAAGCATTGGAGCAAATGCCAAACTATACAAAATTCATGAAGGAAGTTATGTCAAAGAAACGGAAGCTTGAAGAATTTGAAACAGTGAAGTTGATAGAAGAATGCAGTGCCATATTGTAGAGAAAGCTTCCTTAAAAATTAAAAGATCCAAGGAGTTTTACTATTCCATGGGTTATACGAAATTCATCGCTTTACAAGGCATTATGTGATTTAGGAGCATCTATTAGTCTTATGCCTCTTTCAAGTTTTTAGAAACTTGAACTAGGAGAAGTGAAGCCAACCACCATCACATTACAACTAGTGGACAGGTCTTTGAATCATCCTTGAGGGATCATAGAAGATGTATTAGTGAAGGTAAATAAATTCATTTTTCCTGCTAACTTTGTGGTGTTGGACATGGAGGAAGATCATGGAGTACCTCTTATTCAGGGAACACCATTTCTTGCAACTGGAAGAGCTCTAATAGATGTACAGCAAGGTGAGCTAACTTTGAGAATCAATGAAGAAGAGGTAAGGTTTAAAATTTACCATGCCATGAACTATCCAATTATAAAGAACAATTGTAATAGAATTGAAATTGTGAATGAATGTGTAAATATAGTTTTTAATTATGGATGCATTAGTGATCCATTGGAAAACTACATTACAAATTCTATTAACCCGACCGTGACAGGTTCTAAGGAGATCAGAGAACAAGTCTCGGCTTCAGAGAAGGGATCACAAGAGAGAGTTAGAAATGAAGTGGGAGTGTTAGAGGAAGGACCAACTGTGGAAGAAGTAAAATATGTGTTGGAATTGAAACAACTATCGGATCACCTTAGGTATACATATTTTGATAATGGTTTATCATTTCCAGTGATTATTTCCTCTGCTTTAACAAGTTTGGAAGAAGAGAAACTACTGCAAGTGCTAAGAAATCACAAATCTGCTATAGCATGGTCGATTGACGACATCAAAGGTATAAGCCCTACATATGCATGCATTAGATTTTGATGGAAGATTTTTACAAACCTTCCAGAGAACATCAGAGAAGACTCAACCCAACAATGAAGGAGGTAGTACGTACCAAGGTTTTGAAATTACTCAAAGTAGGTATTATCTATGTAATTTCTGACAGTGAATGGGTGAGTCCTGTGCAATGTGTACCAAACAAAAGTGGAATGGTAGTGATTCAAAATAAGAATAATGAGCTATTACCTACTAGAATTGTCGCTGGATAGCAAGTGTGTATTGATTATAGAAAATTAAATAAAGCCACTGAAAAACACTATTTTCCTCTACCTTTCATAGATCAAATGTTAGACCGTTTGGCCGAATATGATTATTATTGCTTTCTGGATAGGTACTCAAGCTACAATCATATTGTTATAGACCTAGAGGACCAAGACAAAATGACTTTTACTTGTCCATATGGCACTTTTGCATACAGGATGTTGCCCTTTGGTTTATGCAATGCTCCTGCTACTTTCTAGTGATGCATGATGGCAATATTTCATGACATGGTAGAGAACACTATCGAAGTGTTCATGAATGAATTTTTAGTTTTTGGCTCCACATTTGATCTTTGCTTGCATAACTTATATCTCATTTTCTAGAGATGTGAGGAAACTAACCTAGTTCTTAATTAGGAAAAGTGTCATTTTATGGTTAGGGAAGGCATTATACTAGGCCATAAGATTTTAGGTCGTGGTATGGAAGTGGACAGAGTAAAGATTGTAACCATTGAGCAGCTCCCACCCCTATCCAATATAAAGGGAATTCATAGTTTCTTGGATTAGGGGCAGTTTTGGGTTAAAAGCATGATAAGATTATTGGAGCTATATACTATGCAAGTCGCATGTTGAATGAAGCACAAAAGAATTATACTACAATAGAAAAAGAATTATTAGCGGTGGTTTTTGCATTGGAGAAATTTTGATCATATATTATCGGCTCAAAGGTCATTATGCATACTGATCATGCAACTTTACACTACCTATTTGCGAAGAAGGAAGCAAAACCTAGATTGATTTGTTGGGTATTGTTGCTGCAAGAATTTGATTTGAAAATTCAAGATAAGAAAGGAAGTGAAAATGTGGTAGCAGACCACTTGTATAGATTAGAACACTCAGGTGATGAAAGTGTAATTCAAGAGAAGTTTCTAGATGAACAACTTTTCACATTGAGTGGAAAGTTTCCATGGTATGCAGATTTTATGAATTTCATAGCATGTGGAACCTATCCTCTAGACATCGAAAGGCTGGGAAAGAAAAAATTCCTACATGATGTCAAAGCATATTTGTGGGATGATCTATTTCTATTCAAGAGGTGTGCAAATCAGATCATCCAGAGATGCATTCTAGAAGAAGAAGTTGATGACATTCTGCAGCATTTCCATTCATCACCATACAGGGTCATCATGGTGTTGACAAGACAGTTACAAAAATTTTACAATCTGGATTTTATTTGCCACACTCTTCAAGGACAGCTATAAGTTTGTAAAAACTTGTGATCACTATCAGTGAACAGGTACAATTTCAAGAAGACATGAGTTACCACTGGCAAACATCCTAGAAGTAAATTTTTTATGTTTGGGGAATAGACTTCATGAGACCATTTCTAATTTCTTTTGGTTATTTATACATTTTACTGGCTGTAGATTATGTCTCAACTGGGTAGAAGCAGTAGCCACAGTGACAAATGATGCGAAGGTAGTGTCGAAGGTTTCACAGAAGAACATCATCACAAGATTTGAAACTCCATGAGAAATTATTAGCAATCAGGGTTCACACTTCTGTAACAAACTTTTCAATAACTTGTTGTCAAAGTATGGTGTGAGACACAAGGTAGTGCTTGCTTACCATCGACAGGCAAATGGACAAGCTATGGTGTCCAACCAGGAGATAAAATAGATATTAGAAAAGACTGTCGGATGGAATCGTAAGGACTGGTCAAGGAAATTAGACGATGCACTCTAGGCATACAGAATAGCATAAAAAATGCCAATTGGCATGTCACTATATCGATTGGTTTTTGGAAAAGCATGCCATCTTCCAGTAGAATTGGAGCACAAAGCGTATTGGGCAGTGCAAAAATTTAATCTGAATTTGGAAGCTTCAAGTCAGAAGCAGATGCACCAATTGAATGAGTTAGAGGAATTTCATCAGCAAGCTTATGAAATGCAAAAATCTATAAGGAAAGGATGAAAAGATGGCTTGATAAGCTCCTTCTCAGACATGAATTCCAACCAGGGCAACAGGTGCTGCTTTTCAATTCATGACTAACACTGTTCCCTGGAAAGTTGAAATCTAGATGGTCAGGATCGTTTGTCATCAACAAAGTTTCTCCTCATGGAGCAGTGGAGCTGAGGATGCAAGAGAATAGAACTTTTCAAGTCAATGGCCAACGCATAAAGCATTACTTTGGACACGAAGGCAGAAGTGGAGAGGTGACCCACTTGAAGAACAGAGATTGAAGTGGAAAAGAGTTGGGTTGAGGACTTTAAACTAAGTGCTTCTTGGGAGGCAACCCAAACTTTTAATCTTCCTTCTTATTTAAATTTTTAGGAGTAGAATAATTGGCTTTAGTCATAAGCATGTCAATAGCTAATAATGCATGTTTCAGTTCTACTTAGTTCAATTCAAATCATAGATTCTTCACTTTATATGGTTTTGCATATCTGACTCCAATAATGACCTATTGTTTTATGAACTATAGGTAAAGTTCAAGTTGAAAAGAGATGAGGAGCATGACAAATGAGAGAATACAAAACAAAAATTGACATTGGAGCAACATGTGGAGAAGAGAGCAAGCTAGCAACAAAGAAGGCAGCAAAGAGGCACTACCAACACCCATCTAGCATCACCGATGCCAAACATGCATATTAGAAAAAAATAAAAATTTCCTCACTCTAGGCAGCAAGGTGGCACTGTTGGTGCCCACCTAGCATTGTTGGTGCCACCCCACTTACAACCCACATGTCACCAATGCACAATTTCCCTCTCCCCACTCATTCCTTTCTCACTTTCCTCTCCCCACATGAAACTCCAAAACCCTTGTCTCCTCTTTCCTCTCCAAATTTCCTCCTTTCCACATTGATTTCTCCCATTCCTTCATTCCTTTTCTACACATATCATCTACCACTCCCTTCCTCTCCCATCTCTATCAATCTCAAAGCTCCAAACTCTCTACACCACTTCTTCTCCAAGTGACCTTTCAAGGTTGGATTTCACAAGCACATGGAGGATTGAAGAAACAAGGTGACATCCTTTCTTTTTCATTCAATTGTCTTCTACCTAAGTTGTTGATGTGATTTTTGAAGTGTAAAGAAAATTTTTTGTGTTAGGAAAGTTGGGTTTTCAAGTTGCCTTGGAAGCGTTTGATGGAATGCTCGAGAAAAATGGTAGTCGATTTTCATGGAAAATTCTATGCTATGATATACATGATTGAATAAGTTTAGATTGGAGTGAAGATTGTCAGATTATGGAGTGGATTTGCCCATGTTTGGAAGAGAGTTGGAGCATGTGTTAGGAATTGCATTGTGACCAAGTGTGCTTGGGTTTGATCCTCTGCATTGTGCTTTTGAGGTTCCATCCAATTTGGTTCTTGGTGCTCATTGAAGTGTATGTCTTTCCCTATGTTGAGTATTCATGTTTTATGCTCCATGAACACCAATGTATGGGATTGGTAACAACTGTGAAGAACACCTTGAAAGTGTGTTGAACTAAGTGCTCACTAGGTGTTTGTGAAAATGCCTTAGTAGGAATTTCATTGAGGAAAGGTCAATTTAGTGTTATCAGTTGTGTATGCTAGTTTAATATTCAAAGTGTGGCACATTAGTGTGATTTGTGATAAGTGGTCATAGGGTGCATCTATTCTTTTCTGTGCATCAAGCATGTTTGTCAGCGTGCCTCCTAGAAAGTCCAACACTTCTGGACCATGCAAGAGACGGAGAGCAGACTGTGACCCTACCTTCTTCAATGAACGGGCAAAAGAGATATACACTCATCGATCATGCATAGAGAATGAATCAGAGAGAGAGGGATAGATACAACATACATTGATATCAAAAACATCATCCAATATTTGTGGCTCAACCTAAGCCTGTTGTGGTTACACTTGTGAGTGAATTCTATGCTAATGCCAAAGCATAATATGAGGTGGATCATACAATTCGAAGAGTTCTTATAAGAGGTAAATTGGTTCCCTATGATAAATCTTTCATTAATCACTGCTTTGAATTGGCTAACATTGATGATGATGCCTACACTTCATGGTTAGAATGAGATCTTGATTACAATGCAGTCATCAATAGTTTGGCTAAGCCACGCAGTCAATGGAAGAAGAAAAATGACACAGTTATTAGCTTTCCAAGAGGATAATTGGAAGCATTCTCAAGGGCATGGTACTATTTCATATCAGTGAGGTTGCTACCTTCAAACCATGTCTCCGATGTAATAAAGGAGAGAGCTAAATTCAATTACGCCATTTAGAGTGGTCTGTCAATTGATATGGAGAAGGTCATTGGGCACTCTATTGTCTCTTTTAGCATTGGAAGGTTGTCAAGTAGCCCGAGCCATCCATCTCTCATCTGCCAACTATGTCTTATAACAAGTGTCTCTAGCAAACCCAATGAAGAACTCCAAATACCATTGCCTGTAATAGATGATGTTGTCGTGGAGACATTGGAAAAGACTAGTGCTATGGGTTATAGAACTAGCACATCTCTGCAACCCCGAGCTCTTCTTAGCCAAGGCACAAATCAAATCTTCCCATTTCGAAGCTCACTCATGTGGATCTTTAGGATCAGGTTATCGAGCTATAGAATTCTCAGGAGCAATTTTAGAAATGGACTACACAGCAACTCAAATATTTGGTGGATCACAGCATTGTAATGAATGAGATGTTTAAGAACGCCAGCTTCTTTCATGGTTCCAATTCTATTATTCTTCTCACTCCCCCGACCTTTTCACTAGATTCACCATCTATTGCTGATGAAGAGTTAACTAATTACTCTAATGAGTAATCTGACACACTTTAGGGAAGTCCTCATTTTCCATAGCTTTATTTTAACATTGAGGACAATGTTTACTTTAAGTTTAGGGGAGCAATTCTCTAGTTTTTATGGTTTTGCTTAGATTATGTTTATAATGCTTAACTTGTTTGGAATTTGCACTCAAGTGTCTTTTGTTTAAATTGTGTTTAGAATGATTAGTTTGTTTGGAATTTACACTCATGTGTCTTTTGCAAAATGGGCATCCAAGAAAAATTGTGTGCCAACATGTTGAAACTGAATAGGATGAGTCTTTCTCTAATTAATCACTAACATAGGCTGAGTTTTTTTTATTACCATTTGATTGGGGAAGAAAAATTTTTTTTAGCCAGGCAGCGTGCAAAAAACCCACTGCCTGGCTGCATAACGATGTAACG
>JAYJMB010024773.1:0-39339 GCA_036873735.1 Pouteria campechiana
ATCTTTGCATAATTTTATTATTTATTTATCAATTAAATTTGATTTTAACTAAAATTTGCCAAAAATTACCGGTAACTTGATTTTTTTGGCTTTCCACATGAAATTTTAAATTCTTTTCCACCTATTAATTATTAATTAACCTATATCCTCATCATCCTCACATTAATATAGATATTTTATCAATTTATATAATTTTTTTGATAATGAACTTCCTCAAAAATTAAATTTTACAGTGTGCTGCATTGTAAAAATTTCTAAAACTTTACAATAGTGAATATTTACATTTTTAAAATTTTCAGGGCCTTACACTCAGCAACCATCTTCCTCAAAACCTTTTATTCAGTAATTAAAGAAAAGAAATTTGGATAGCAGTTTGTTAAGTTCATGGACGTGTTCAGAAAGCTTCACATCAATACACCGTTTGTAGATGAACTAGCATAAATGCTGAGTTATGTAAAGTTCATGAAAGATATCCTTTCAAATAAGAGGAAGTTAGAAGAGTATGAGATGATTGCTCTCACAGAAGAATGTAGTGCAATCATTCAATGGAAGCTACCTCCAAAACTCAAAGATCCAGGAAGCTTCAGTATTCCCTATGTTATTGGGAATTCTTTTTTGAAAGGGCGTTTTGTGACTTGGGAGCCAACATTAACCTTATGCCTCTTTCAATTTATAGAAAATTGGGTTTAGGCGAAGCAAGACCTACAACTATCTCTCTTCAGTTGGTGGATAGAT
This sequence comes from Pouteria campechiana, assembly GCA_036873735.1. NCBI lineage: Eukaryota > Viridiplantae > Streptophyta > Magnoliopsida > Ericales > Sapotaceae > Pouteria > Pouteria campechiana. The sequence goes on from JAYJMB010024773.1 coordinate 736, forward strand.
CTATCAAGCACCCAAGAGACATCCTTGAAGACATACTTGTCAAGACTGACAAGTTTATATTCCCAGTAGACTTTGTGGTGCTTGACATGGAAGAAGATAAGGATGTTCCTATCATTTTAGGGAGACCATTCTTAGCCACTGGAAGAGCTCTGATAGATGTCCAAAAAGGTGAATTAAAGCTTCATGTTCAAGATGAGGAAGTAATATTAAAGGTGTTCAATGTGATCAAATATTTAGTAGCAAGTGAGAACTGCTTCAAAATAGACTCATTGGATACCTTAGTATCTCAGCACTTGGCAAGTTTAGAAGACCCGTTGGAAACCAGCTTAACACATCCTTCTTCATCTAATCTTGAAGAGTCAGATATTGCAAAAATGGTATAGTGGTTGGACTCTTTTGGTCCAAATAACTAGAAATATTTTGAAGCTTTGGGACAAAGTCTTCCTTCATCTGCTCCTTCACATGAGAAGCCACCATCTCTTGAGCTCAAATAATTGCCAGACCATTTGTAGTATGTCTTCCTTAGAGAATCCTCTTCATTGCCAGTAATCACATCTTCCACCCTCTCTGGAGATGAAGAAGAGAAGCTATTGGGAGTTCTTAGAAGGTACAAATCAGCTATTGGGTGGTCTATATCATATTTGAAAGGAATCAGTCCAGCTTTATGCATGCATCATATATTGTTGGTGGACAATAGTAAGCCATCAGTGGAAGCCCAAAGAAGACTGAATCCAACAATAAAAGAGGTGGTTCACAAAGAAGTGCTCAAATGGCTCGATGCTGGTGTCATCTATCTAATTTCTGACAGTTCATGGGTCATTCCTATGCAAGTAATCCCAAAGAAAGGTGGAATGACTATGGTGAGAAATGATAATAATGAACTAATCCGATTGAGAACTATTATTGGTTGGAGAATTTGCATTGATTATAGAAAGTTGAATACAACCACAAGAAAGTATAATTTCCTTTTGCCATTCATTGATCAAATGTTGGATGTCTAGCAGGTTTTGATTACTACTGCTTTCTAGATGGCTATTGTGAATAAAATCAAATAGCCATTACTATAAAAGACCAAGTGAAGACCACATTTACATTTCCATATGTTACTTTCACCTTTAGAAGAATGCCTTTTGGTCTATGCAATGCACGGGCTACTTTTTAGAGATTTATGATGGCAATATTTTTTGATATGGTGGAGAAAATCATTGAAGTCTTCATGGATGATTTCTCTATATTTGAAAAATCTTTCGATCATTGCGAACAAAACTTAGAGTTGGTTTTAAGGATATGTAAAGAAAACAACTTGGTGCTGAATAGGAAAAAATGCCATTTCATGGTGAGGGGAGGCATTGTTCTTGGACATTGAATTTCATGTATGGGAATTGAAGTTGATAGAGCCAAGGTGGAGACAATAGAAAAACTCCCACCACCGACCTCTGTTAAGGGAATTCGGAATTTCCTCGAACACGCGTGATTCTACAGAAGGTTCATTAAGGACTTCTCAAAAATCTCAAAGCCACTCTCTAATTTGCTCATGCAAGGTACATACTTTTGTTTCAACAAAGAGAGTATAAACGCATTTAACACTTTTAAAGAAAAGCTTGTTTCAGCTCTAATTGTAATTGCACCGGAGTAGGATAAACCATTTGAATTAATGTATGATGCAAGTGACTATGTTATGGGAGTAGTCTTAAGATAGTGAAGGAATAAGGTATTTCACATCATCTATTATGCTAGTAGGACTCTCAATGAAGCTCAGCTCAACTATGCCACAATAGAGAAAGTGCTACTTGCAATTGTCTTTGCATATGAAAAGTTCAGATCATACCTTATAGGTAATAAGGTAGTTTTATTTATAGATCATTCTGCAATCAAATACCTTATGGCTAAGAAGAATGCAAAGCCAAGACTCATCCGGTGGGTGCTTCTACTCTAAGAATTTGACTTGGAGATCAGAGACAAGAAAGGGATAGAAAATCTTGTGACAGACCACCTCTCAAGGCTGGAATTGGAAGAGAATGTGGAAATGTAAAAGCCTCCCATTGATGATCAATTACTAGATAAGCAGTTATTTGCTACCACTTCAACAAACTCCACTCCATGATATGCAGACTTTATAAAATTTGTTTGTCGAAAACATCATGCCCAATGATGCCAAAGAACTGGAAATATATCGAGAAAGAATAAAATGCCTTTGAAGAATATTTTAGAGGTTGAACTCTTTGATGTGTGGGGCATTGACTTCATGGGACCATTTCCTTCATCTTGTAACCAAAAGTACATCCTCTTGGCAGTGGACTATGTGTCAAAGTTGGTGGAGGTAGCTGCTACTAATATCAATGATGGGAAAGTACTACTGAATTTTCTTTGGAAAAACCTCTTCATAAGATTTGGAACTCCAAGAGCCATCTTTAGCAATGAAGGGAGTCACTTCTGCAATAAACAAATTGTTGCTATTTTGTCAAAGTATGGGTTCAAGCATGAAATAGCATTAGCCTATCATCCTCGAACAAATGGGCAAGCTAAGATCTCCAATAGAGAGGTGAAAATAATTCTTAAGAAGACAGTGCAGAACTCTTGCAAGGCTGGGCTAAAAAATTGGATGTTGCTTTGCATATCAGACCGCGGTCAAAACAACTATAGGCATGTCGCCCTATAAGCTGGTATATGGCAAAGAATGCCATCTTTCAGTGGAGTTTGAACATCGTGCTTATTGGATAATGAAACAACTGAATATGAGCATGGATGCCGCAAAGAAGACACAACTTCTACAACTCAATGAATTGGATGAATTCTGCAATGAAGTCTATGAAAATGCTAAAATATACAAGAAGCGGACAAAAGCATGGCATGAGAAGCAGATCCAGAGAAAAGAACTCCCCAGGGCAGAAGGTATTGTTCAATTCCAAGCTTTGTTCGTTCCCTGGAAAACTCAAATCCAAGTGATCAGGACCTTTCACCATGATACAAGTTTTTCCATATGGAGATGTGGATCTCCATCATGAAGAGAAGGGAACGTTCAAGGTTAATGGACAGTGGTTGAAGCTGTACTATGAGGGTGATCACCTCAAGATGATTATCAAGCTTGAATGATAATGAAGGGAAACAGTCTGGCTAAAGACTATAACTTAATTGCTTCTTAGAAGGCAACTCTAGTTTCTAAATTCTTAGTGGTTTAAGGGAACAAGACACATGGGCATTCTAGCAAAGTTATCAGCATAAAAATTCAATTCAGTGGAGCAAAAGTTCAAAAATGTCAGAACAATAAATTTTTGGGTCAATGTCGCAACATAGAAATTTAGTGTCGTGACACAAAATGGGTCGCAACTCTAATGTCGCAACATAGAAATTCAATGTCATGACATAACAAACTTTACCTTCATGCATGCAAAAATTGAACATCAAAATTTTTGGATCAATGTCGCGACACATAAATTTAGTGTCACGACACAAAATGGGCAGCAACTTTAATGTCACGACATAGAAATTCCATGTCATGAGATTACCTTCTTCACTTTTGCAAGTTCCAAGTAAAAAAAACACCCTATGCTCCACTTAACTTCCTCCATGCTATGACATAAACCATTCATGACCCATTTTCTCTTTGCTCGTCTCTTCTTCCCCCTCAAAACCTAGAAACCCCTAAGCTCCTTCTCCCAAATTCCTTCCTCCCATCTCCTCTTCATCCACATCTCCTCCACAAAACCCATTTTCTTCTTCATTGCGTGCGTGGGTTTCTTAGGAAGGTCAAGCTTCATTTCTCCCCACTCAAGCAAGATCTCCAACATCGATAGGGTGAGCCATTTCAAAAATTCAAGTAAGTGAATCACCATTTCATTGTGATTCTAGCTTTGGTTGTTGTTTGTGAAGTGGTTCGGCTATTTGAGGAAGAAGGGTGTGTTGTGCATGTGAAGTGTTTATTGAAATGACTATGTAGAATGTGCAAGTTTGGGGGAGATGAGAGTATGAGAGGAAGAAGGTTGGTGTGTTATGCATACTAAACTGAGGTGATTATCCTTAAGGAAGATTGTGGTTTGTTGTGATTTGAATCCCTTGAAGCGTTGTGCATTGTGAAGGAGTGTTGTGCATTGTGCCTTGATTTGGTTATCTTGAGGAAGGATTGGGTTGTTGTGAATTGAAATTTTTGGTTGTGCAAGGAGAGATTTGCTGTGAGTAGTTTCCATTTTGCCTTCAGTGAATAGTGAGGTCTTGTGCCTTGTTTGGTGACTTGTTCTAATTCCTGGTGGATAGTAAATTTAGTGGTTTCCTATATTCTTGTGCTAATCCTTATTGCAATCACTTACAATCTCATTCATGGATCCCAAAGGCAAGAAAGCAGCTGCTGCAGGTCCCTATAGAAAGAGGAAGAGTACAGATATAGAGTCAACCATCAAGCCAATCTTTGTCAGTCCAGTTGCAGAAGTTCGTATAAAAGCTCTTTATTGAGGTGGAAGTGTATCCCAAAAAGAGTCATTATTGATCCGATGAATTCATTTCAAAAATTGATTGCACTTAAGAAGTGGGAAGAGTTTATTAAGCAACCAGAGCCCACGTTGGTTCCGGTGATCTGTGAATTTTATGCCGATGCTCTTGAACATCCTGGCATGCGAGCCTTGGTCAGAGGATGGTGGGTTCCTTTTGATAGAACCACCATAAACCTCTTCTATTAGCTACCTGAGATAGAAGAGGATGAGTTATCATAATTGCAAGAGGAAGGGGCTAACTACGATGATATCCTTTGTACCCTTACCTATGCAAAAATAGAGTGGATACGATCCAACGATGAGATCAAGAGTATTCCAAGGTGGGGGCTCATGAATCCTAGCAAAGTATGACACTACTTTATCTTTGCTAAATTGATGCCTTCTATGCATGTGTTCAAGATTTCAAGAGAGAAGGCATTATTGAATTATGCTATTCAGAGGGGCTATGATATTGATGTGGTAAAGATCATTGAAGCCTCGATCTTGAATATTGCTAGAATATCAACCCTTGTAGGCAGATTTGGTCACTTCTCTTATCTATGCTTTATATTTACAAGCGGAAGTACCGACTGGAGTTTCTGAGGAGATTTTGCACCCAAAGCCTGTCATTTCACCGGATCTTATTAAGACATTCAAGGGGCCAAAGTCAAAGAGTATAGTAGGTCCAAGTACTGCTCAAGCTAGCACTTCACAATAGCACACCTGACCAATGCCTGCAAAAGCTAGGATGGAGAGTTCTAAGCTATTTACTCAGCTTACCAGGCGGATCGATCAGATGGTTGTACATCATGATATGCAACATGATCACCTGATGCATTGCTATACAACACTTGCTTCTAAGGTTCCCACTCGATCAAGGAACCCGATCCAATTTCCTCTAGCACCAACCTTCCCACCATATCCACTAGTTGATGACGAGGATGAAGAGTCTACAAATAGAGAGTCAGAGGAGGGCGATTCTGATGATGACAGCCAAATGGACGAGGAAGCTGATAGCGATGAAGAGACCGACTCGGAGGATGCTATTGATTCTTAGTAGGCAATTTTAGGGAAGTTCACATGCCATTATTCTCTTGTCATATTGAGGACAATGTTCATTTTCGATTTGGGGGAGTATTGTTATGTTTGTTATATTTGGATGTGATGTGTTTTACCTTGCAACTTTATCTTATTTTGTTTGGATGTTATTTATGCATGGTTTATTAACTCAGATGGGTTATCTGTCAGTGAAATATGTTTTAGTAACTTGGAGTATTTTCTATTTTAGTTTTATGTTTAGTATGTTTTTGTGGTTAACAATTATTTTTGTTATGTTTTGAGCATGGATCAATAGATGAGACGGATGAACAACATGGTACAACACAAGCTAGGGAGAGAATGTCAAATGCAATCATATCTATATTTTTAACTTAAATATGACTAATTTACTAATGGTTCCCTACACAATTGATTACATATTCATTCTCTTTTGAATACATAGAATACTTGGAAACAATTTGTGGTAACTAAGTAGCATAGTTTAGCTCAAACTTCATAAATTTCATGTAATATCTATATGTTGCAAATAGTAGACACAAGAAAAGCATGAATCATTTAGTGGGGGGATCACATTCTCATGATAAAATGAAATAAGTTTAGGGGGTGTAATAGTAATACATCCCAAATTTGGGGGGATCATGTTCCAAGGAAATTAAAATAAAAAAGGGAATATGATAGTAATACAGCCCATAAAAATGAAAACAAGAAAAGTAACCTCATGTCTATTGCAATCTCTCATAATTCATGAATTTGTGAAGTTATGTTGAACGTGTTTACTTAAGTTGCACAAGTTGAGCTAAGCACTAAGGATTTAATTTAGAAAGACTATCATTTCTTACATATACAAGGAATTAAATGGAGATAGGATTATATGCAAGTTAGAAATTTAGATATACATGTTGTTTCAACATTTTTCTCCCAAGCGATGTTAATTATCTTGAGGTCTTCATTGAACTTTATCAATGCAGTGTCTGTAGTGGTATTGAGTCTTGCTCGAGGATGAGCAAAGTAGTAAGTTTGGGGGAGTTTGATAAGTGAATATTATTCACTTATATATTGCATTTTCTGTGTTTTTTTAGTATATTTATGAGTTATTTTCTATTAATTTGATATATTTATGATTGTTATGTATTTGTAGGCAAAGGAGAATAAAGAAGTAAAGAAAATGAGAAAATCAGGGAAAAATAAGAAGAGGTACAAAGACTTAGACAAAAAGAATGCAAAAAGGGAAAAAGAAGACTCAATGTTGCAACACAGACAAGCTATGTCATGACCCTGAAGTGGCAGCAAACTTAATGTCGTGACATGGATAAGCTATATCGCAACATAAGACTATGTTGTAATTTTTAATGTTGCTACATTGAAATGCTATGTCGCGACATTGGTCTGGGAGGCAAGATCCGGATTTTCTGGAAAATGTTGAAAATATTGCAAAAATATAGCTTTTAATTAGGAAACTATAAAAAGCAAGAGGGGGTTGCCTTAGAGGGAGGCTGGGACATTTTTGGCAAGGGTTAGTAGCAAAGAAGAGTGAAGAGGGCAGCTACATGAGACTTAGGGAGGAGATCTCTCTTGCATTGAAGGAAAGCTATACAAGGAGTGAGAAGAAGCAGAGCATTGCTTGAGAAGAGTTTTTATTGATCTCTTTTTGTTCTTTATCATTCATTTTCATTATTTGATCATGCTTAAGACAATGTGTATTATTTTCATTGATTATATCATGAGCTAAACACATTACTCTAGGGGAACGATGTAGCCGGATAATGAGTAATTGGTTGCATTTTGTTTAATGCATTTCTTTAGTTGTTCATTAATTATGTTTTGAGTGTTTAATCTGATTTTAACGTTTGTGAAAGAATGCTAGGCCTTTTTACATGATTTGTGATTTGAATTGAGGCTGAGAAGTGATAATCGAATTAAACTATGATTAAGCACCATAAGATTGTCATGATGATAGAGATATCCATGAAGCTTATGCAACGTTATGATTTTTTGATCTTAATGCATCTTAATTAGTTGGAATTTTCACAAAGATGTAGGAAATTAGCCAATTAAGATAGGTTGCTATAACCTGAGAAAGAATAGCAATTAACTAAGAGAAACTCTTTGTCAATATAAGAATAAACATTTAGTGTTAAAATTAGTGAAACTGAATATGATTTATACAGTGAAATCGAACACCCCTGGATATTTTAAATCATTGTCATTGTTATTGTCTCTAGAATCCACATCATTGCAAAAGCCATTAATTTAGATCATTTCTATTTACATCCTTCCATTCACTTATCAAAATTCAATCCGTCAAACAAAACCAAAAGTTTGAGTAATTTGATATTTGGTGAACTTAGTCTTTGTGAGAATGATATCTCACTCACTCTTTATTACTTATTCGCAACACGTGCACTTGTGTATAAGGAAAATATGCAATAGTGGTAGGTGAACACCATTAATGATAGAAGAACATTTTGATTAACATATTTGAATCCTCTTTCTTTTGATTAATTCTCGTCTACTGGAATGCCCGCAGTGCTAAGTTTGGAGAAGATTATTTCCTAATTCTTAATAGGTATCAGTCGAAGGGATTCTGTAATGGCTGATTCTTCCATCAGTTTGGAAAGAGCCTCATTAATGCTAGATGAAGTCCAATGATTTAGATTGTCTATTACTTGTCTTTCTTTATGATTGACAAAGTATCTATCTAGTTGTCTATCAGATAAAGTCCCTTCATCTTCTAGTTTATCCATGGGAATTAGCAGATGAATCCAGTTAGCGCAAGCGAGTTATCTTTTCAGCAGTACGTCTGTTGGTTTGTCCATTGTAAGTAACTAACGAATCATAGAGGTGTAGATGAACTGTGTTTCTAGTAGTTCATCTATTGTTTTGTCTGTTGCAAGTAAGAGATGAATTATACAAGCGCAGAGGAATCCTATTGCTCCACATTTGTCTTTTTTGACAAATGATCATTGGATTGATAAACTATTCTTCTATGCCTTACTTATGACAAATGAAGTCTATTGTATGCTCGTTGATTTACATTAGTCAAAGATAAACTTCACTTTGATAGATGAACAGTGACTTAGTTTTTCATTTGTGCTTTGACCACAGCGGTACTTTGTCTCTAGGTTCTCCATTCGCCCAAGCTATTTGTCTTTTCAGTTAGACAGATTGGCGCCTTGGAATATCTTCTGATTCTTCTTTGTGTTCTTTTATCCATGAGGCTTGCAACTTGATTTTTCATGCTAAATGCTTGGTAATAAGCATTAGTACATACTCTTTAATCAAGTTTTGTTTGTCATCAAAACCACTCATTTATGCTAACATTCACCCCCTTTTTGATGATGACAAAACCTGATTAAAAATTATCTCTTAAAAGATAATCTCTTCCTTAATGTATGCAATCAGATAAAAATATTTTTCAAGTTTTTATCATTCTGTAAGTTGCCATTATGCATGATCTCCCTTGACTAGTTTATATATGTATTCTCCCCCTGATTAGTTCAAGATTATGCATTCTAATTTTTTTGTGTTCTTCTTGAGATAAATTTTCAAATGCAGACCCCTTTTTGTCATAATCGAAAAGAAACAAACCACTCTCAGTAAATATCAGCCAACAGAAAAGAATAAATAAACAACCATGCTATTTTATTGCACTTTAGCAAAAAAAGAGTTACAAAGACAAACATTCTAAATTTGGGGAGATTGAGTAGGAGATTATGGTGGAGCTCGATGGAGGACCTTTGGGCAGTGGGGGGATGTGCATCCAAAACTTGGAGAGGTTTCTTCAAGTGTGAGAAACCTAAGTTTTGAATGATGGATGGGAAGATGAGAAGTTGAAGATGTTAGGATTACTATATATGATTTTAATGATAACAAAATTTCTATTGAGATAAAAAATATGTATGCTTAAATGTATAATAATCATATGCATATTCATGATCTAATAAATGTTAACAAATATAAATACATAATCATGAATATTTAATTTGCATGCACACATCCCTTACTTAATGGTGCGTTGAATATTATTGAGTATTCATTAATGCCTTAATTTGCTGAAAAATACTAAGCACCATATTTACTTAAGCTTTTGCATTATGCACTTAATAGAGATGTATATTATTCTTGCTCTACAATATGATTAAATCACATGAGGATAAAATATATTATGTTAATGAATCTAAAAGCTAACAATGTAGCAAGTGCAGAAAAATTTTAAGCGTGGGATAATAATTGTCTGCAACAAACTGCCACAACTATCTGGTACATTCCAAAGGGGTTGAACTGATGAAGACTATAGAAGAAGGAAAAAAAAAACATAGACAGTTTGAAGAAAAGTAATAAGAGAGGTTACATTTTCTAAAACTTCATGAACAAAAGCAATGGGAGAAAAACAAGGCTTCAGAGATGCGCTACAATGACCTTGTCCATTAACCTAAAAGAGAAAAATTCCACTGACAAATGCAAGATAGAAGCCGTTGAAGATGAAGCCATAGTCAAAGAACATAATGTGGTTTCAAGAAATATGAACTATCTAGACTAACCAGACAAAAATTTTCTAAGACAAGGAAAGAAGAGGAAGCTCCATCAAACACTCAAACAAAGAAAGAAAGAAGGAATTACTACCCATACAATCATGCATAAAGTGAAGAAAACTTTGTCTGACCAACAAAGTTAGAAGAATGGATTTATTTGAGGATAAAAAGGTAAAACAAATAGACAAAGGAGTGCAACTTCAAGTTGAGCCTAGATAGACAAATCAAAATTGAAGAAATAAAGAAGTTGTGGAAATAAACTCCTGCTCGAAGAATGCATAACAAATAAGGAACTCCACTTTATCTATAGATCAAATTCATCTATTACTTATGGCAGACAAAGTAGAAGCTGCACAATAAGTAATGTATAAAGCTGCACAAACAAAGAGCTGCTTGGACAAATGAACTTAAAGAGACAAAGGCACACTCATATGCAAGCTTACAGTAGACAAAATTATAGATGAAGCATAAAGCAATTCATCTTTGCACTTCGTCTAAGACAAAGTAAGGCAGAGTTCATCGATTCCTTTGTTTATTCAAGCAAGACAAAGCAGAATTCATTTGTCACCTTTAACAAACAAATATGGAACAAAAGAAAAACATCACACTTCGTCTATTCATGAGAGTTTCTCTATTGATCAATTCGACTTCGTTTGTGCCACCCAAAGTTTGCCTGTTATTTATAATAGATAAAGCACAATTACAAAGGGTTAACTAATAGACAAATATCCTAGAGGAATTCATGGAGACAAAGCAGAGTTTGTCTATCATTTAGTTCGACTTCATTTGCGCCATTTAGAGTTTGTCTACTACTTATAAGGGATAAATCATTCTTAAGAAGGATCAACTAACAGAAAAACTAATGGTAAAATCCATTTGCAACTTATGGCAGACAAATGCAGACAAAGAAAGGCCATGACTTGTCAGAGAAAATGTGATTTATGTGACTAGCATCCAAATGGCATCTACATTCATGCTTTCATTAAGCAAACATATTTCAGACACCATTTCCGGCAACAAGCAGTGTTGCAAGTTTTCCTACTATAACAAGTCAAATGAGGAATAACTTTTTGACATAGCTCATCTTCCTCTCTGAACAATGTTGCAGTTACTTGAGACAAATCAGAAAGGCTAGGACTTCAACGGTAGAAATCTCAACAATCTTATTCTTTGAATGTTGCCCTTGTTTCTATATTCAACAAAACTCATCTTCTCCAATGGTCAAAATTATGAAGAATATATTTAAGGAGAAAAGGTGGGACAATTCAAGGTGGTGAAGGAAAATATTTCAAATGAGCTTAACCTTATGCAAATCCTTCTACCCATGGCCAAGAGCTTAAATCATCATTTATCTTTCATGAGCTTCAATCTGCATATCTATATGGCCATTGAGTTTACATGTTGAAAAGATCTTTCTATGTTGTTCGAGCAATAAAGAGATCATATCTTTCCCTATGCTTGAGAGAAACACTATGTAAAAGTGTATAAGTTTTCTAGTAAACTTAAAACTAGAGAGTTGTTGGTGATTTCTAGAAAACTAATAAGTTTGCTAGTGATCTTCAAAACTAGTGAGTTTCTTGGTGAGCTCATGAAACCAAAAGAGTATTAGGAACACTATTTTTATGCCCCCTAGAGCTGAAATCTAGAAAAGTGTTGAGAACACTGTTTATCCCCGTGGAGCTGGAATCCAAAAGAGTATTGGGAGCACTTTTGTATTTCCATTATATGAGATATAGTAGAACCCAAGGGACAATGAGTGTGTGCTCTTGGAAGAGTGGATGTAGCGATGGGGTTTTGAACCACTATAAAAATTATGTTATCTATAGTTGTTTGCTTATTTATTTTACTTTTCATTGCTTTACCATTTTATTATTTATCTTACAATGCACTATACACAATCACGAAAAGAGGGAAATGATTTCAATAAGGGTCAAGCAATAAATTTTTACATACTCAATCCACCCCTCCCCTCTTGGGTTAAGCCATCCTATACTTCTATTCCTCTCCTCTTCAAATGCTTAAGAAGATGGTAATATTTGAATCAGGGTAGTCTAGTAAATATAAGATTGAAGGATAATGTCTATAGAGCTAGATTTTGAAGAGGAATACTTCTGATAGATTAAATTAAAGATAATTGTAGGTAGAAGCATTATCAACCCACTAGGAGAACAATTGAAGAAGTAATTATTGATTCTTCAGTTCCCACCACTCACTTGTTTTCCGGCTATGCCAGCATCCTAAATATTCTCTGCTAAGTAGTTTCATCTTTATGGTGCAGAGAAGGATTGCTAATCATTAGTTAAAGTAGACTTGATGTGGGGGTAATACTAGGTAGTTGATATGATGTTTCAAGAAAGAAGTAAAAACTCATGCTAAAGATAAATTTTGATGTGATATAAATAGTTATAAATTGATTTTGGCAAGAAAATGAGTTATACTCGACCTCAAAAACCATGATCCAAATGAAGTGGGAATCAAATAGTGAATAGAAATAACTTACTATGTTTGAAATGAAGTCGAGCCTCATTGAAAACAGATCAAAAATAGTGCAATTGTTACCATAGAAAGATTAGTCATTTGTTCACATTAGTCATGCTTAATTCTCATCTAATGTTGCAAAAAGTTTCTAAAAGCAGTGTCTTAGTAAAGATGTTAACAAGTTGAGCATTTGTAGGCACATGCTCTAAATATATATCATGTTTCTCTAAATTTTCTCTAATAAAGTGGTACCTAATTTCAATATGCTTAGTTCGAGAATGAAACATAGGGTTCTTTGTCAAGTATATGGCACTAGTATTATCACATTTAATGGGTATGTCTCTATATCTCAGTCCATAATTTAAAAGTTATTATTTCATCTAAAGTAATTGAGCGCAACAACTTTCAGTTGCTATATATTCAGCTTCTACTGTAGAGAGAGCAACACTAGTTTCTTTCCTAGTGAACCATGATACTAGACTATTTTCTAGAAATTGACAGGTTCCACTAGTACTTCTATCAACTTTGTATCCCCCAAAGTCAGCATCTAAATATCTAATTAATTCAAAACCAATTCCTTTGGGATAATAGAGTCCTAGATTTGGTGTGTCAATCAAATACTAAAAAATTTATTTTACTGCAATAAGATGAGACTCTCTAGGACTAGATTGAAATCTAGCACATAAGCATATGCAGAATAGAATATCTAGTCTAGATGTAGTAAGGTAAAGAAGAGATCCAATCATACTTTGATATAGTTTTTGATCTACAAGTTTACCCTTTTTGTCCTTGTCTAGCCTTGTTAATGTACTTATTGGAGTGTTTGTTCTTTTAATTTCTTCCATTTTGAACTTCTTTAACATTTCTCTAGTGTTTTTGGATTAGCAAATATAGTTTTCATCATTTCTTTGCTTGATTTGCAATCCAAGGAAGTAGTTCGACTCTCATATCATGCTCATTTCGATTTCAGCTGCATGAACTTTGAGAAGTCTTGGTAGAGATCCTCATTAGAAGCATTGAATATAATGTCGTCTACATAAATCTGAAATATCAAGATATCCATGCCAATATTCTAAATGAACAAGGTAGTATCAACCTTTCCTCTTTTGAATTGATGATCACTTAAGAATTTGCTCAATATTTCATATCATATTCTTGAAGCTTGTCTCAAACCATATTATGCTTTAGTGAGCCTATAGACATGATCAGGTTGATCATCACTTTCGAAACTAGGGGGTTGCTTTACATAGACTTCTTCACTTAGATATCCATTTAGAAATGGACTCTTTACATCCATTTAAAATAATTTGAAATTCTTATAGGATACAAAAGCAAGTAGGATTTTAATGTCTTCTAATCCTACTAAAGCGGCATACAATTCTTCAAAGTCAATTCCTTCTTCTAGGGAATACCCCTTAGCAACTAGCCTTACCTTCTTTCTTATAACCAATCCACTTTTATCCAGTTTGTTTTTGAATACCCATTTACTTCCAATTAAATCAATTTTCTTTGGTTTTGGAACTAATTTCCATACTTTGTTCCTTTCAAACTAGTTAAGCTCTTATTGCATTGCAAGGGACTCCAGGTTTCATCACTTAAAGCTTAATCAATGCAAGTAGATTCAATTGTGAAGATGAAAGCACAATAACCACAAATGTTTTGCATGGAGCTCCTTGTTTTAACGCAATCATAGACATCAACTATAATTTATTTTCTAGGATGGGCACTAATAAATCTCAAATCAGGAGGAGGTTGATAGGAAACATTACTTATACTTACCTCCTCCTCATTGTTTGAATTTTGCATATCTTCACATTTTGTGGCATCATCTTGATTTTTCAATTTGAGCTTCTTCGTATTAGTTGCAACTTTATCTGCATTGCTATCATTCTCCTTTTTCAATGTTACATCTGCTTCATCGAATTTAATATGTATAGACTCTTCAACAGCCTATGTTCTCTTAATATATACTCTAAATGCCCTACTCTTAGAAGAGTAATTGAGGAAGATAGCTTCGTCACTTTTTGGATCAAACTTTTCAAGATTATCCTTCCCATTATTTAGCACATAACATGAGCATCCAAAGGAATGAAAATATGTGATATTGGGTTTCCTTCCTTTCCAAAGTTCATATGGGGTTTTCATTAAGATTACTCTAATGGTAACCTTGTTTAGTACATGGTAAGCTATACTTACTGCTTCTCCCTAGAATCTTTTGGGTAATTTACTCTCATTCAACGTAGTTCTTACCATTTTCTGAATTATCTGGTTCTTCCTTTCTAGAACTCCATTTTGTTAAGGAGTTCTGGTGGATGAGAAACTATGGTGAATTCCTTTTTCAACAAAATAATCAATAAATTTTTATTTTCAAATTCACCACAATGGTCACTATGGATAGATACAATTGACATTTGTTTCTCATTTTAAATTAGCTCTAAAAATGTAGAGAATATTGAAAATGCTTTGTCTTTGCTAGTTAAGAGAATCACCTATGTGAATCTAGAGTAGTCATCCATGATGACGTATAAATATCCTTTTCCTCCAAGGGTAAGAACATTCGATAGTCTAAAGAGATCCATATGTAATGATTTCAGAGATCTAGATTTAGATACCTTATTTTTAGGATGGAAGGACACTTTGGTTTTTCTTTATAATTGATAAGATTTGAATATTTGGTTTTTGTTATAATTTAGTTTAGGTAGACCAATCACAAGATCCTTTTTCCACAAAGATATGATATTTGACATGTTGATGTGTTCCATCCTTTTATGTCATACCCATGGGTCATCTTTGATTGCAATTAAGCATTTTCTAACGATATCTAGTTGTACTAGATAAATACTTTAATACCTCTTTCTGCTGAACAATAGATTATTGTTAATACTGAATACATTACATGCAAATGGTTCAAATACAACTTTGTGACCCTTGTCACATAATTCACTAATACTTAGTAGATTATGCTTTGTGTCCAATTTTATTGCAAAAATAGTAAGTGCTTGAAATTCTGCTTAGTGTGTTATATTCCATTAGTTTCTTTACCCATAAATATCTTATGGACCTTCTAATGTTTAGACAATTTTCCCTTTCTTCTACAAGGTTCATACCCTTGGACAAACCAGCAAATTTTGTGAATTTTTAACATCTAAGTACTCACAACCAAGTCCCTTTTTATCATTCACATACTTCCTCTTGCTTGATTTCTTAATGACTTCTTAAAATATTCTTTTCTTCTTTTATCTTTCTCATTCATGTTCACTTTTTCTTCATTTGGACGCTCCTGAGATATTTGTCCAATTCTTCCTCATCCATAGCATGTAGGGAGATCTTTCTTTCTTTGAGCCATTTTCTTTTATTGTCTAGGTTGTCTTCTTGAGGTGCTACCTTTGCTGCTTCTTGCAAACCTTGTAAAGTTTTTGACTAAGATGGCCATATCATCTTCCGATTGTGATGTAGGGTCACTAATACTCTCCTTGGTCACCTTGAGGGAATGCTTTTCTTTTGCTTCATTGGCTCATCTCTTATACTTTTGATTAGCTCGTGTGACATTAGTGAGCTAATGAGATTGTCTACCAGAAACACATTCAGATCCTTTACTTCTTCTATTGTTATGATCTTCTAGTTCTAGGATTCTGGCAATGCCCTCAATATCTTCATTACCTATTCAGAATTTGTAACTTCTTTTTCCATGCCTTTCAAAGCATTAGTAATTTTTGAAAAACTAGCATACATTTTTGATATGCCCTCCCCTTCTTTCATACTAAAATTTTATAGTTCTCCTATTAATATATTCCTCCTAGTCCCATTGACCTATGAGGATCCTTCATAAATAGACACTAATTTATCTCATATACCTTTTACAGTAGTGCAAGAGAATACTCTATCAAACGTATTTGAAGATAGTCTATAGAACAAATAGCTCATAGCCTTTGCATTATTTTGAACCAAGGTGGCCTACTCTTTAGTTCATGCACTTATTCTACCTGTGGGAAGGGTGATTCCTATTTCAATGGCCTTCCAAGATTCTATATCATTGGCTATAATGAATTGCTTCATCCTCAACTTCTAGTAAGCGAAGTTGGTTCCATCACATAGGGGTGGTCGGGTAGACAACTGTCCCTCAGTGAATATCTGAGAAGAGGATGATGGGTTTGCCATTGGTTCCTTACAAGTATTTATGTACTTTGCTCTGATATCACTTGTTAGTCCCGAAGCTTAGGCAAATACCCAAAAGGGGAGGGGTGAATTAGGTACTTAAAATTTTGCTAAACCCCTTTTGTATCAAACATCCCTCTAGAAATCAATCCAATCACTCAATTAATGTAAAATAAATAAGATAGAGGAATTTTTATACTGGTTCAAGTTAACACTCTACTCCACTCTTCAAAAAACACTCTTGTCTTAGTGTTTTGGGTTCTACTATCTCTAATAGTAGAAATGCAATTAGTGTACCCTACACTCTTCTAGATTCTAGCTCTAGTAGGCATAACTATTGTGCTCCTAATACTCTTCTAGATTTTAGCTCGAGGGGGTGTAACTATAATGCTCCGAGCACTCTTTTAGATTTTAGCTCTAGGGGGTATGAATAAATAACTCTTGTTTGCACCTAGACAATCATAGCTCTTCTTGAGTCTAGCCTCAGAAATTACAATGAATGAATATTAAAAATTAAAGAACTTATATAGACACTTTGTAATAGGCACAGGGGAAGAGTTCTAAAGATTAAATATAGAAGTAAATGGTACTCTTGAAAGATGGTTAGGAGCCTTCAAAGAAAGTTGAGGAAGGTATGAATGCTAGGCTTACAACTCTTGAAAGATGTAGAAGGTTTTGACTCAGTTCAGTAATTGCTCTTAAGAAAGGATTGAATGTTTTTCTTGATTATTCTTATGCTCTTCTTGATCCAACAATGCTGCATTTATAACTACTTTGAATTTCATCCATTGGTGGTAGGTGAACTCCATTAATGATAGAAGAGCATTTTGATTAACACATTTGAATTCTCTCTCTTCTAATTAATTCTCTTCTGTTGGAATGCCTGTAATGCTGACCTTAGAGAAGATAATTTCCTAATTCTTAATAAGTATTATTTGAAGAGATTCTATAATGGTTGATTCTTGCATCCATTTGGAAAGAGACTCATTAATGCTAGACGAAGTCCAACGATTCAGTTTATCTGTGGTTGGTCTTCACTTATGACAAATAAAGTATCTATCTAGCTATCCATTAGACAAAGTCCCTTCATCTTCTATTTTGTCCGTGGTAAGTAGCAAATGAATCCAATTAGAGTGGATAAGTTGTCTTTCCAGTAGTTTGTCTATTGACTTGTATATTGTAAGTAATAGAAGAATTGTAGAGGCTTAGATGAATCATCTTTCTAGCAGTTCATCTGTTGGTTTATTTGTTACAAGTAACAGACGAATTTTAGAAGTACAAATGAATCCTATTCCTCTACATTTGTCTGTTTTGATAGATGATCATTGGATTGGTAAACTATTCATCTATGGCTCACTTATGATAGATAAAGTCTATTCTATACTCGTTGATTTGCATTCGTTAGGGATAAACTTCACTTTGACAGAAGAACAGTGACTTGGTTGATTCCTTTTCATTTGAGCTTTGACCATAGCGGTACTTCATCTCTAGGTTCTATATTCACCCAACCTATTTGTCTTTTCAGTTAGACCGGTTGACGCCTTGGAATATCTTCTAATTCTTCTTTGTGTTCTTTTATTTGTGAGGCCTGTAATTTGATTCTACATGCTAAATGTTAGGTAATAACCATTAGTACATAATCTTTAATTAAGTTTTATTTATCATCGAAACTATGCATTTATGCTAACACTTTGTTGATTAGGAAACCAAGGTGTCATTCCATAGTGGATAGTGTAACCCAAGGCACAAAGAGAGCATGCTCTTAGAATAGTGGAATAGGGAGGTTGCCCAAACCACTATAAAAGTTATGTCGTTTGTGTGTGCTACTTTTGTGCTATTATTTTTTTATTTCATTGCTTCATTATTTATTTCATAATGCATTACAGACAAGCATGAAAAGAGGGAAATTGATCTAATAGTGGTTAACTATGAATTTTTTTCATTATTTATTTCATAATGCCTTACATACAAGCATTAAAAGAGGAAAATTGATCTAACAATGGTTAAGTATGAATTTTTAATAAACCCAATTTACCCCTCTCCTCTTGGGTTAAGCCAGTCTACGAGACCCAATCATTGCACCTCATCGTCTCTCAGTTCTGGGATAGTTTTGGTGTTTGGTTGCTTTTCTATTGGTTCCCTTGCTGCATTTGTGGATATGGCTTGCTGATTTGTAGTCCTCCTAATGTTTTCTCTCTCTTCTTTAGGGAAAAGAATTCCCTAGGCGTGATTCCCAACTTGAGCTATAGTGGGGTCACCTTCCCTGATCTCCACATTAATGGCTTCATTCAGGACTAGCTCATACAAAGCCACAATAACAAGCCTTCCTCCTTGTAAAAGTGGGGGAGGGTTTTACCTAAGGTGTTCGCTATCTAAACATTATCCCCAGTTTCAAAGTTGGTTTGTAGATTTGCAAGGTTCCTAATCCAACGATAGGAGCGATGCGCAAATGTCTGGGAGGATTGGGAGTCAAAGTTTGTAGCTAGATGTTCCTTGGGGGATCATGGGATGAGAACATCCTCTCATAGAAATCTTTTTGATACTTCTACTATTGCACCATTTGTTGTATCATAATGTTGTTTGTCTACACTAATTGCTCAAGGAGCAAGTTGATCTTAGAAGCAGATGTGTTGTGCCTACAAGTGTGCTAATAAAAAAGCAAGAGATGGGTTTTGCCCTATTGAAGGATTTGGAGGAACGTTCATGTCGCCTGGTTGTTTGTCTGACATAGCTTTACTTAATGACATTCCCATAGATGACTCCGATGTTTGGGTCATGCCTAAATTGCTCTCTCTAGATAACTTCCAATTAAGATCCTGTAAGACAAAGGAGATGTTAGAGGGCACTGAGGGTGGTCTTGGAGTAAACACTCTGATGCTCAAGTCAGTGTAGGACTTTTAGGAGTTGGTAACTAGGGTATAAAAGAGGCTATTTTTTAGAGGATACATACTTGGTCCTTTTATAGTGTACTTGGATCAGTGGATTGAGTCATCACATGTTGGTAACATTAACATAGGTACCTTTATTAGAATAAGATTCTGGGAGGATACATTTCAATTCTAAAGGACAATTCCGTATGGATACGTCCCCTTGTTCTCTTAGGAAACCTTCTAAGAAGGCTTCAAGTTCTAGGCAGTGCCGTATGGGACTAGAGGAGAAAGGATCATACTAGTGCTAGGTTCTTTATTAGGAACAAGGTTTGTTGTGACTAATTTGCTAGCTATCTATACTTATTTGGTGTTAGGATTCGCTAACATAATATAATATTAAAAGATAATTTTACATTATTTTGAAATTAATGTTACCATGTGATATTGTTTCTAACTTCATTAAAATGATAAAATTTATTATTAATAGTAATTTATTTTTCTTAACAAATATCGTCATGAAGTGACTCCATAAATGAAAATAGTTATTGAGTTAGAGTATCCTATCATGTAAATATTTAATTATGTATATTTTTTTGATAACCTTTAATATGATGATAGTGTGATTTGCATGTTACCCCTTCAAGTTTCCTAAAGTTGCATATTTTCCCTTATAAGTTTAAGTACTATAAATTAATCTTAATAAATTTATCAAATCTGTAGACTCACAATTTTTTATTATCGATTGTTGCCAAATTAATAATTTTCCTCTGAAAATTATTTCTTTGGATGAATTTGCAAATACTGTAAACTAATTTTAATTTTAAATAATTATTATAATTAATTTCAAATAATATCAATTCATTTAAAATAAATTTAAATAATATCGATAATTTTTTATATAATTTTAAATTATTAAGAATATTTTTAAGAGCTTAAAATATTTTTAAATTCTACAAACCATCTAAAGTTATAATCAAAAGGAAGAGAGCTAAAAAAAGGAATATTTAAGAGCTGTTTCAACCTCTTTTAGCATTTGCTCCTCATAGGATAATGATAGATTTCTCATTTTCAAGTCCCCAAGTTTCTTATTTCTTATGCTTTTGGGGCATTTTCTTCTATTATATTTTCTAAATGGTGACCTTCTACTTAGCTCATCCTATAATTTTTGAGCAATCCTTGGTAGATTTCCTGCTAAGTAAATTCTAGCTTTTTCTATAATCTAATTTGTCGAGACTAAGTATGTAGTTTTGATAATAATAAAACTTATAAATGACTTCAAATAAAGCAAATGAAGTTTTGCTAAGGTTTTGAGTGATAAAGAAGACTTATAGAGGAATGAGTTAGGCTACATAGGTTTGTCACGACCATTGGAACAATGTTCTCAAGCATTGAACCAACTGAGGATACCTACGAAGGAGTGACCATTACCATAGAGGTATGTAGCATTCACTACCTTTTTGGGTGCTCGAAGTCATGATGTCCAGAGGTTTGTAAAGACTTTATAACAATCTATAAAGCTTTTTGCTTAACTGCCTCGACAACCAAATTTACTTATTTATTCATGGCTAGTAGCTTGTTCGCTCCAGAAAATGCTTTTCCTTTGCTTCTAACTATAAATTTTTGCATCAAATTTTGGTGAAGTTATCTTTTTCTTAGAATGCATTTTGGTATTGTTCTTCTTCTATGATTATTTTGGTGAATCTTAATCAGACACTTGAATTATTCCAATAAAACATGGCATGTTTGATGTCATACTTTTGCTTTGGCATCTTTTATACCTATCATATTGATTTGTTCTTATCATAAGAAAAGCTAGCTAGCCATTGTTCATATCATTCATGTGAGGCTATGTAGATGCTTTTTCATATCATTTGGGTTACAAATGAGATGGAGTCATCATCATATTTCTAAAATTATAGGATGACAAGGGAGGTGAAACTAATGTTTCTAAAATTGCAAGATGCCATGAAAGGTGGAATCAGTGTTTCTAAAATTGTAGGACACCATGAAAGGTGGAACCAATGTTTCTAATATTATTGGATGCCATAAAAGGTGGAACTAGTGTTTCTAAAAATTGCAAGATACCATGAAAGGTGATATAGGTGTTTTTCTAAAAATTATAGGATTTTATTAGAGGAAAAATTAGTTTATCTAAAATTTCAGGATGCCATGAAAGGCAGTACCAGTATTTCCAAAAATTACAAGATGCCATGTAAGACAGAACCAATATTTCTAAAATTGTAGGATGCAATGAAAGTTGAAATTGATGTTTCGGAAATTACAAGACACTGTAAAAGGTGAAATTGGTGTTTCTAAAATTATAGGATGTAATGAAAGACGAAACTAGTTTTCTAAAATTGCAGGATGCCATTAAAGACATAATCAGATTTTCCAAAATTGTTGAATGCCATGAAATCAATACCAATAGCCAAGAAACTCTTTTAGCCACCATATTATTTCCCAGCCATGATCAACAATTCAAGCTATCTAGGTGCTATCCAACTTATTTTTCTTTTGTCATGGAAATATAATTACTAGATGAATGTTGTTATTCTCTACATTAATCTATGGAGGTTATTATACATGACTTTGAATACCCAAAGTTGAAAAATTCATTGAAAATACTAATTATACAAATAGCTTTTAGTGGAAATTTGATCATAGTTTACTAATCATGTATAAACAAATGGAATGTAATGAAATGGAAAGCTTTAGCTATTTGTCTTTAAAAGGTTCAACAACAAGGCCCCTAAATAACAAGGCTTGTCAACTACAAAATTAATGAAAAGAGACATCCCAAAAGCTTGGAACAAAGAGCATCTGAGGATGTATTATCAGTAAAACTCTCTCAAACTCATTTTATGACAATTGAATACCTATTTAATGCAAACGTCTTTCCTCTATTATGTGACGATTGACCATTCATAAAATATTTTCTTTTGTTACTATCCTATTCTACTAACTATTTCTTATGATGAAACTTGAGAGCCAGAACATTTCTATGGCTTAAGGGGAGAGTAAGAAGTCCACTAGGTCTAGCCTCACTATCCAACATTCAAATGGCTTAAGGGAAAAGTAAGGGACCCACGAGGTCGAGCTTCACCGTCCTTCACTCAAATGGCTTAAGGGGAAAGTAAATGGCCCATTGGGTCTAACCTTGCCATCCAATATTCAAATGGTATAAGGGGGAAGTAAAAGGCCCACTAGGTTGAAAAATATGAAAAGAGGAACAATGAGAAAGAAAAGGAGAGATTTGTTGAAGAAAACAAATGCTAGAAAAGTGAGATCTTGGTGTGTGAACAAGTGCAAATCAATCAGTCAAGATCATTAGCAGTTACTAACGTCTAGTTTGTAAGTGAATGGAATTGGTTTGAAGATTGACAAGCATGCTGAAGTTTGAAAGTCACTTGTATGTCAAACTAATTGTAAGCATCATCTTATTATTTCCTTCATTATTTTGTTTGTACCTTGGTTTAGGTTATAAACTAAGAGATTGTTGAATCATTATAGATTGTGTAAGTGAATCATCTATACAGCCACCTAGAAGTGTGAATCCAAAGAACAAAGAATCTGTACCACTTGTAACTTTGGAATGAAGTTGACTAATGGAACCCAAGTCTAGGATTATAACTTGGAGAGTGGAGTAGGTGGGGAGTGTCCAACTACTATATGTTCTGTGTTCTTAATTCTTTTTGTGATTGATATTGTGGTGCAATTAACTTGCTTCCATTTACTTTGTATACTTTAGCCATGTCACGAGTCCAATAAGTGGTATCAGAGCTATCTTTTGATCTTCTATGGCTTCGACAATCACTAATGAAAGTGGTAGTTGTAAGAATGGCAAAAATGGAAATGGTAACAGAATTAGTGGATTTGCATTCCAATCTACAAGTTTCCCAAAAGGATTGTCAGCAAATAGACCTCCATATCTAATTGGAGATAATTATCCTCTTTGGAAAATGCAAATGCAATTTTTTTATGGGTCATAACATGTTAGCATGGTGTATAATTGAAAATAGTTTTATAACTCCAGAAGGAAAAAAAGTACTTGGATAGTAAAACAGAAAGAGAAATGTTCTACAAATGAACAAGCTAAAAGCCTATTGTATTATGGGAAAAGACATATGAGAAAAAACTTCAAGTAACCCATGAAGGCACACCTCAAGTGAAAGAGATAAAGATGAATCTTTTAATGCATGACTATGAATTGTTTATAATGCTTCCTAATGAATCTATCATTGAGATGAATCATAGGTTTACCAGGATCATTAATGCACTAAAAGGTCTTGGAAAGGAGATTACAAAGAAGGAAGAAATTTTAAAAATACTCAAATCTTTACCTAAAGCTTGGACAACAAAGGTGACAATAATTGAGGAAGTAAAAGATATCTCAAAACTGAAGGTTGATAATATGATGGGATCATTGCTATCACATGATCATATCATCAAGAAGAATGAAATTGAGTTAAAAGGTAATAGATCTATTGGTCTAAAAGCTAGTTCTGATCAATTTGATTTTGATGCAGGTGAAGAAGATGAGGAGATTGCTATGGATTCAAAAAGTTTCTTCAAACAAACAACAAGATGAAGAACAAATTTGCATCAGCTCAAAAAGTGTAGAACAAGAAGGGTCACAGAAAATTTAAAATAAAGACATCATTTAGAAAAGAAGAAGAAGAACCCACATATAACAACTATGGTGGAGGTGGACTCTAAAGAAAGTATGTCCATGTGTCAAAAATGATAGAAAGAAGAATCAGAAATCTCAGAGTTTTAGGGCATGATGTGATAGTGACTCATCCATCTTTGTAGATTTTGAATCGAATAATGAGGAGTGTCATGTTGGTTTAATGGCACATGATAATTAGGAAGGAGAAAGCAATTCTTTAGAATAGGGAAGTTATGATGAATTTTTGTTTGAACTGCAACAAGAACATACAACACTTTTTGATGAATCAAAATTGGTAACTAAAAAATATGTAAAGTTGAAAAAGAAGTCTCAAATTCAAATAGAAGTGATATTGAGAATTTCAACTAGAATTTAAAGTTTTTTTTGATGAGTTCTCAAAATTGAAATCTAAAAATGACCTTCTCAAACTTAAGTCAAAGGAGTTATTGGATGAGAATAAAAAATTAGGTCAATGTTGTGCTTCTTTGAGAAATAGAAATAATCTGTTGAAGATCAAATGTTCAACATGTTAGAATCCTATTGCTAATTTTAGAATGAAAACTTTCAAATTTAAAAAAGGGCACTGTTATTTTTGCAATATAGTTGGACATGTTACTTATAATTTACCGTAGAAAGATTGCAAAATAATGGGAAATTTGATTTGGGTGCCTAAACAAACTATTTTCATAGCTGACAAACATGGACCCAAGATGTGGGTACTAAAAGCTTGAGTTTTTCTTTTTTAGTTGTGCTTGACTTCAAGAATAAAATCTAGTTGGTACCTTGATAGTGGATGTGCACATCACATGATAAGAAGCAAGGATTTTTTCAAAATTTTATCTTTTTAGGATAAAGGTAGACTAACTTTTAGAAATAATAATCAAGAAATAATCAGAGGAATTGATATGGTAAGTATTTTAGGTATAGATATAATTGATGTATATTATGCAGAAGGTTTTAGACACAACCTTTTAAGCATAATTCAATTATGTGACAAAGGTTTTGAAGTTTTGTTTAAGTCTAATAAATGTATTATTGGTCCCGAAGCTTAGGCACCCAAGAGCGGAGGAGTGAATTGGGTAATTGAATTTTTGCTAAACCCCTTAGGAACAAATGTCCCTCTAGCAATCAATCCAATTACTCAATCAATGCATAAATAAATGAGACACAAGAATTTTTATAGTGGTTCAAGTTAACACCCTACTCCACTCTTCAAAGAATACTCTCCTCTTAGTGTCTTGGGTTCCACTATCTCCAATAGTAGAAATACAATCAATGCACCCTACACTCTTTTAGATTCTAGCTCTAGGGGACGTAACTATAGTGCTCCCAGTACTCTTCTAGATTCCAGCTCCAAGGGGTGTAATCATAGTGCTCCTAGCACTCTTCTGGATTCCAGCTTTAGGGGTGTAATAACAATGCTCCTAGCAGTCTTCTATATTATAGCTTTAGGAGGCATAGATAAATAACTCTTGTTTGCACCTAGACAGTCATAGCTCTTCTTGAGTCTAGCCTCAACTACTAGCTCAAGGAAATAAGAATGAATGAATATTGAAAATTAAAGCTACTTATACAAACACTTCGTAATAAGCATAGGGAAAAATTTATGAAGATTAAATGCATAAGTAAATGATGTATCTGAAAGGTGGTTGGGAGCCTTCAAAGAAATTTGAGGAAGGTTTGAATGTAAGGCTCACAACTCTTGAAAGATGTAGAAGGTTTGGGCTCAGCTTAGTAAATTCTCTCAAGAAGGGATTGATTATTTTTCTCAATTGTTCTTCTGCTCTTCTTGATCTAATGATGTTACATTTATAACTGCTTTGAAATTCAGCTGTTAGTGGTAGGTGAACTCCATTAATGATAGAAGACCATTTTGATTAACAAATTTGAATTCTCTATCTTTTGATTAATTATCATCTACTAGATTGGTGTCAACTCTTACCTTGAAGAAGATGATTTCCCTGATTCTTAATAAGTATCTATCAAAGAGATTTTGCAATTGCTGATTCTTTCATCAATTTGGAAAGAGCCTCCAATGATTTAGTTTGTCCATTGCTAGTCTTCACTTATGACAAATAAAGTATTTATCAAGCTGTCCATCAGACAAAGACCCTTTATCTTCTAGTTTTTCCATGGTAAGTAGCAACTGAATCCAGTTAGCATGGATGAGTTTTCTTTCCAGCAATTCATTTGTTGGTTTGTCTATTGCAAGTAATAGACTAATCATAGAGGCATAGACAAATCATCTTTCCAGTAGTTCATTTGTTAGTTTGTTTATTGCAAGTAACAAACGAATTGTAAAGGCGCAGAGGAATCATCTTTCCAACAGTTCGTTTGTTGGTTTGTCTGTTGCAAATAACAAATCAATTGCAGAAGCGCAGATGAATTATATTTCTAGCAATTCATCTATTGGTTTGTCTATTATAAGTAATAGACGAATTATAGAGGTGGAGATGAATCCTAGTGCTTCACAATTATCTATTTTTACAGACGATCATTGGCTTAGTAAGCTATTTGACTATGACTTACTTATGACAGACGAAGTCTGTTGTATGCTCATTGCTTTACATTCATCAGAGATAAACTTCACTTTAATAGATGAACAGTAACTCGGTTGATTTCTTTTCATTATATCTTTGACCATAGCAGTACTTTATCTCTTACTTCTGCAATTGCTCAAGCTATTTGTCTTTTCAGTCAGATAGATTGATGCCTTAGAATATCTTTTAATTTTTCTTTATGTTCTTTTGTCCGTGAGGCTTGCAACTTGATTTTGTATGCTAAATGCTTGGTAATAACCATTAGTACATAATCCTTAATCAAGTTTTATTTGTCATTAAAACTATGCATTTATACTGACATGTATTGTTCACAATAATATACGAAATAGTTTATGTTATGGAAAGCATAATGGAAATGTGTTTACTTTGTACCTTAGTGCAGATCATGTAAAATGACTATCTACAGTGATAATGAGGTTTTATTATGGCAAAAATGATTTGGACATGCCAACATATATAAAATTAAGAAGATTATGAAATTAGATCTTGTAAAAGGTTTACTAAAAATGAAAATTAATATGGATCATGTATGTGATGAATGTCAATTTAGCAAACAAATAAGGGCTTCTTTTAAATCAAAAAATATTATTACTACCAAAAAGCCTCTTGTTATTGCATATGAATCTTTTTGGACCTACACAAACCAGAAGCTTGAGTGGTAAATAGTATAGGTGTGTAATTATTGATGATTTCTCGAGATATACTTGGGTACTATTTCTATGTGGAAAAAATGAATGTTTTGAGCTTTTCAAAAAATTCATCATAAATTTCAGAACAAAGTGGAACACGAATTCTTTCACTTCGAAGTGATCATAGAAGGCAATTTGACAACATTCAATTCACTGACTTTTATAATGAACTTGGAATAACTCATAATTTTCCAACACCTAGGACTCCATAACAAAATGGAGTGATTGAGAGGAAAAATAGAGTTTTAATTGAACCAGATAGAATAATGCTAATTGATGCCAATCTTTCTCATAGATTTTGGGCTAAGGCTATAAACATTGCATGTTATACAATCAATCAAGTTTACATTTGCTTAATTCTATAAGAAAATTCTTATGAACTATGAAACATCTTGCATATTTTCATTCCTTTGGTTGTAAATGCTTTATTTTGAATAATGGAAAAGATAACCTTGGTACATTTGACTAGAAAAGTGATGAAGGTGTATTTCTAGGGTATTTTTCTTCCAGCAAAGCATACCAAATCTACCAACAGATATGGTAGAAGAGCTAGTCTATGTAAAATTTGATGAGACTAACTCTAGGTGGTAGAAGAGCGTTAATGTTGCAAATAAAGATTATAAGAGATTTGATTTTCTTGAAGCATCAAATGAAGTTCAGCAAGGAACCAAAGATTCACCTAAAACTGAATCATCATATCCTCCAAAGAAAAACATTGAAACTTATGAAGAACAGGTAAGTGAAGGTGAGTTATCTGAACCATCTCAGTCAGTTCATGCTCACAGGTGTCATTCATTAGATGATGTCATAGGAGATGTGCATGATAAAGTAAGAACTCATAGCTCACTTTATAATGTTTGTGGCAACTTTGCTTTCTTATCTTACATTGAACCTAAATCTATAAAATATGCTATTTTAGATGAAATCTAGATCATAAAAATGCTAGAAGAGCTAGATCAGTTTAAGAAAAATAATGTGTGGACACTTGTACCTAAACCAAATGATCAGTCTGGCATTGACACAAAATGGATCCTTCAAAATAAACTTGATGAAACTAAGATCATTGTAAGAAATAAAGCACATTTAGTAGCATAGGGCTATTTCAAGAGAAGGAATAGATTATTATGAGACGTTTGCACATGTTAGTAGACTTGAGGCCATAAGAATGTTACTTGCCTTTGCATTTTTAAACAATTTTGATTATTTCAAATGGATGTGAAGAGTGCATTCTTAAATGAATTTCTAAATGAAGAAGTTTATGTCAAACAACTTTGAGGTTTTGAAGACCATGTATATCCAGATTATGTATTTAAACTCACAAAAGCATTGTATGTCCTAAAACAAGCTCTAAGAGCTTAGTATGAGAGATTGAGTGAGTTCTTACTAAGTAAAAAGTTTCAAAGAGGTAAAGTTGACACAACTTTATTCATTAACCATATTCATTTAGACATTCTTATTGTACAAATCTATGCAGATGATATCAATTTTGGTTCTACAAATGAGAAGTACTACAAGGAGTTTGAAAATCTGATGAAAAATGAATTTGAGATGAGTATGATTAGTGAACTGACATTCTTCCTTGGATTATAGGTAAAACAAACTAAAGGAGGTATTTTCATTTCACAATCTAAATACATCAAAGAAATTTTGAAAAACTTCAAAATGGAAAACTTAAAATGCATGCAAATCCCTATGAGTGCAAGAATCAAAATAAATAAAGATGAAAGTGGTAAAAGTGTAGATCAAAGGTTATATAGGAGCATGATTGGTTCTTTATTATATTTGATTGCTAGTAGATTTGACATTTTTTTTAATGTATGTATGTGTGCTCAATTTAAATCAAATCTAAAGAAGTCACAATCCAAAGATTGTGGTATCCTAGAGGTTCATCATTTGAGTTAGTTTATTATTCTGATGTCAACTATGCTAGATACAAAATATACAGAAAAAATACTAGTGGGACTTGTCAGTTCTTAGGTAGTATGCTTGTATCTTGGTACTCTAGGAAATAAAGTATAACTGTACTATCAATAGCTAAAGCTGAATACATAGCAATAGCTAGTTGCTATACATAGATACTTTACATGAAACATCAGTTGAGTGACTATGACTTTGAGGTTGCATGTGTTTCTATTAAATGTGAAGACACAATCATAACAAATTTAACAAAAAATCTAGTATTACATTCATGTTCTAAACATATTGAGATTAAACATCACTTCATTAAGGATCATGTTCAAATGAAAAACATTTTAGTTCAATTTATTCCTACTAAAGATCAATTGGTAGACATTTTCATAAAACTACTTTCCACAGATAGGTTTTTGCATATAAGAAGAGAGCTTGGTATTATAGATCCTTTTGTATGATGTATAGCATGCATAGAATAAAAGACATTTGTGTGAATTTTGTTTGTTTTACAAAATGTTGACTATAGCAAAACATCGACAGATTCAGAGCTAGGAGCATAACTTAAATGCATCATTTGGGTGCGATGGTTTCTTATCTTCTCCCTAAAACTAGGATTTCCTCCTCTGAAAACTCTATTCAGTTCTCAAGGGTTTTTGCTCCTTCCCATTGTGCAATTCAATTGATTTGACTTGATTCCATTCATCCATAATCATCGAAAACATGTTATTGCTCTTACCTTTAAAATTTCTCAATGGGTTTTTCATTTTTGCTATAGAATGTGTGAAATTGGTGATTTTCTTTCAAATCTTCCTTCTATTTCATGATTTTCTTATTCAAATTCGAAGCCCTTAGTTGAATGAGAGTGTATATTTTCTATTTGGGAAGAATCCTTGAAAAGTCTATTTTTATGCTTCATAAATCAAAATTTTGGGAATTTTAGGGTTTTAGAAATCTAAAACCTCAAATTTTCATCTAAAATTCATCACTAGGAATCCATATTCTTGATGAATTTCCATATTCTTAATGGATTTTTGTTTAAACATCATTTTTCTATGGAGATACCTCGTTTTATGCATTAGATGAAAAAATCTTGATTTTTAGGGTTCAATTTCTGTTTTGATTCTATATTCATAATATTCACCACCTCATATCCTTTCTATTCTACAACATGAACTCAATTCTTTATTGCTTGTCAATAAAATTCTTGGATGTGTCATGATTATTCTTGGTTGTCCCTATTTTCATCAATGTTTATACTATTTCATTGAATTCATGCACCTTGTGGATGCTTTAACAATTAGTTTTTGGGTTTATCCTAAGATTAGTTCTAATGGATCATGCTTGGTTAAGCATCAATGCAATGCAGAATGTCTAGTTGTCGTAGTGACAATTTTGAAACCACCACATGTTTACATGTGTGTTGAGGTTGGTTATTGCCCTATTTTATTCTATTAGCTCTTGTATTGTATCCCTTCATGTTTAACCTTTTATTCTGAATCAACTTGAGCCTTGGACTTTCATTGTTCAAACGTGATGCCCAAATTTTTGGTAACTGACCTTTCATAATTATGTGTGTTAGGTAAATTATTCCTATGAATCTAATGGAGATTGGAAAGAATTAAGATTACAAATGTGCGGATTGTATTCAGGTTGTGGGGATTCTTGCAAAGGAACTTGAAAATGTGTCGCAAGGATGCCGCATGTGCATGGATTGGTGTGCACCCTAGATTACTAGGGGTGGAGCTAGATAAAATGCTCCACCAGCCCTAATTAACCCCCATTTTCATCCCTTCCTTTGCTCCTGCATCCCAAGCTCTTCTCAACACCCTTTTCCCAATCCAATTGCATCAGACCTGGTTAGGAAACTCATTGTATTCTAGTATTGCTATTACCGTGCTAGAATTCACCTATTTTGAGAGAAAAGAAGAAGAACATATTAGAAAACTTCATCAATTGAGCCTCTTGCTATAACTGGTGGTAGAGATTGAAGAGTTGTAGTGCAATTTTAGTCGTAATGACTTTCCCCATTCTGATTTATGATTTTTGCTTTAAATAAGGTGTTATTCTGCAAACCCTAGGGAACTAGGGTATGAAACTTAATGGATTGCTCATGTAAATTCATGTAGAATTCGTTAGAATGCCTAACTACGATGTTAGTAATGGTATTTAGCCATGAGAAGCTTAGGCAAATGATTGGCCATGGGTTGAACAACCATTTTCTAGCTCTTATGCAGGATATGTTGAGCAGAAATGGGTTGAAAGGAAATTTATGTAGTATGGGGCATGTTGGATAAGTTAACAAGATTATTATTATGCTAAACATGTGAAATCATGACAGTATGCTAATAGAAACAATTTCCAACTATTACATGTTGTTAAGAAGCAATGATTGAAATAGTGTATATTAAGTGTTTGATGAAATGACCTTTTGAAAAGTGAAATATACTTAAATAGTCTTACCAAAGCTCAAGTGTCCATTTAGGTGGTAGTAAGAAAGGTAGTAGATTCTAGTCAAACAAGCCATTGTCCATGTAATGAAATTTGAACATATTTTAGTAAAAATTTGATGCCTTTCCTTTAGCTATGAGATTGGGTTAAGATCTCTTGCTTAAGTAAATGTAAACTTCAATTGGGCTATGTTATATGTAAGGTCTATTGAACCTTGAAGTGGAAACAAAGTGGTTGAATTGAAGGCAAAAAGGGTGTAAAACTCATCTCTATAAGGTAAGCAAGTTTCTTATACAATATACATGAGTTTCAGAAATGAATGGGATAAAGTATATGCCATGATGAGTGAGGGATAATGTGTATCCCATATTTCTCTCTATAGGGGAATTGTATCTTAATTGACATTTACTTTATGATATTATGTTTTGGAATGATGAAATTGAAGTATTTTGTGGAATTGCCCTATGAAGTTCATCTAACCATATGTTCATGGATTGTGTTACAAATACATTGTATGTTATGCACTACATATTCTTCATTGTGAGATATGGAGCACAAAAGGTTTGAATGCCTTAATTGAGGTGGAATGTAGTTGAGGAAACTACAAATTAAGTGTTAAAGGAAGGTCCAAAAAGATCGAGACCAGCAAAGTGAGGCAAAATCAAGAAAATGTGGTAAATAAAGCAAGTAGCTAGATGGGTGCCGCGGCGTCCAAACTAGCACCCCAACGGCCAAACATTTTGATGTCGTGGCATTGATTTGCTGAAATGCAATTTTTTTATTTTATGCAAAAATTCCATAATTAGTGAAACTTTTGGGTATGATATTGTTTTGGACTCTTAAAGAGGGAAATGAGTGTAAATATAATAATGATATTATGATGCTTGATGGCACGAATTTGGCATGGTTAATTATATACTTGGTAGGTATAGATGCCCAAATAGCATGAAAAATAATAATGATATGACATCAGTAAGGTGTGGATATAATATGCATTGGTGGCATACATGTGACATTAAATTAGTAAGGCAATAAATGCCTAGATAATAGGTTGTGATACTTGTGAGGGCAGTGATACATGTATGATATGTCTGATTCCTCATTGGATGTGGATGGCAAACTTAGAATCCCTGTGGAACAATGAGGGCAAGGTATCACAGAGGGTAGTGGTGGAGCTGTAGTAGACCTGGTAGGTTTCATAGCCAGGGGTACAAGGAGGGATCGATTGCACATCAACGAGGGACAAGAATAATAATGTTTTGTTTTATAACTTTGACAAAGAGTTGGCCATGGCATGATATAATAATGATAAATAAGAATGAATAAGAATGCCTTGGATATAAGGTAGGATATGAGTTGTGAGTTACCCTCAAGGGTGAGTAGAAAATAAGGCTAGGTATAAGCCTGGGTTACAAGTATTGGTGTATCCTAGACACCAGGATGAGGTTGCATAGTCATGTATTGTCATCTTTCATAAAATTGCATGTGTTGAGATTTGAGCATGACCTTTTAAGGATATATATTCATTGTGGTGTTGTATTATACCTACTTACTGAATTTGTCAGGACTCACCCTATTTTATTCATGCATCTTAGCTCATAGGTCCAAAGATGGAGCCCAACATGGGGTTGGAGCTTAGGATGGGGATCGGCCTTGATCTTCATGCATACATGAAAATTTTTAATGTTAATTTCCATTTTTGATATGTAATGTATATAAGCTATAAATTTAAAATTTTCAAACTTTGTATGTATCAGGCATGTATAATGTAAGTCTACTGACATATCTTGAGAATGGAAATGTGTGTGTGTGTGTGTGTGTGTGTTAGTATTGCCATTTGTCATCCTAGTGCGACTTGCAATTCTTGTTAATGTGTGAGTGCAATTATTGTGCAGCATGGATATTCTAGTGTGTATGAGATCAGATGAATACGATTCAACAGTTATGAAAACTAAGAATTTGGGGGAGACTTTGCATGAAGTTTTCTTTAAATTGTAATCTAGTAGCGCCCTAAGAGTGGAGTTTTACATCAAAATTCCTAAATTTCATCTTCATTCAATCCTTTCAATAGAAAATTGTTGTTTCAAAGAAAGCCACATATTAGGAAAAAGGAAAGAGGAAGTATGAGGATACCTCTGCTCCTGGATCTTCTCCTCCCAGAATAAGAAGAAGAACTAGTGGGATCCTAATTCAAGAACCCATTGAAACTCTAGCAAGAGAAACTTCACAGCAAGATCCAATTGATGTGGATGAAGCTTATATTCCATCTCTAGATCCAGTCCAGGAAACTAGTCCAAAAACTCCTATTCACACATCAGCATATCATACATATACTTCTCATAAACCAAAACATGGGGAAAATATCCCATACAAAACAAAACCTTCTCCATTACCCACAAAGTCCAAAGCTACTCAAAAATCGTCCATGCTTGTACCATGAGATATACTCCCAGAAAAAGAGTTCCAACTAAACAAAAAAACAAACCCTCATCTTTACCCAAGAAATTAGTTCAAGTAGACACATCTCTCAAGAATTTCAAGTCAAAGAAAGACAAGATTGAGTTCTACCAAAATTTTGCAAGAGAGAACTACACTAAAGGTAAGTTCTTAAACTATGGTTTCTTTGAGGAAGAAGGGTTTCAATTTGTAAGATGGTTGAGAATTTTTGGGATCTTTGAGTTCTTGGAAGAAAAATTGATGATATAGGATGAACTTGTCAAGTTGTTCTGCTTTTATCTCCAAGAGGAAGAAGGAGAAGATGGAGTTTATACTTTTTCAACCTATCTTTGAGATAAAGAGATAAAGTTTACTGATGAACTTGCAAAGGCTATGAAACTACCATATGTTTCTATAGACAAAACATATGACATAAAAGAAGTTGTTGAATGCTTGATAGGAAAATAGTCTTTGTCTACAAAAAAAGGAAGATTCACAAACAAAGAATTCTCTTCTATAGAGTTTAAGTTAGTTCATTATATAGTGATTCATTGCTTATTTCAAAGGCATGGTGGACATGATCCAGTTAGCATCCAAGAATGTGTTATGATTTACTACATAATATACAATCTTGAATATGATCTCGTGGATGCTATGTTGGTATACATGTTTAATCAAAGATAGAGCAAATGGACACCTACCCAGTGCTATATATTTGACAAGATTTTTTTAACATTATAAGATTGATCTCTCTAATGATGTTCCAACTTGTCCTTCAAGATATAATGAGGTCAATAGTGGAACATTACGAAGGATGAGACACATAAAGCAAGAGTTTGGTAAGTGGAGAATGATTTCAAAAGTCCCTAGAGATAGTGAAGAAGAAACTTAAATGAAAGAAGATGAAGATCAAAAAGAAATTCATGAGGAAGAAGAAGTTGAAGGTGATAATGATGGTGAAGAAGAATTTTTTGAAAATGTTCTGGGAGAGGGCCAAGATCTAGAAGAAGAGGAGGGTTCTTATGGAAAGGAAGGGAAGGATCCTAAGGCTAGAGATGATTTAGCAACTACTATCTTAGATACTCAACACACTCTAGCCACCACTTTTCCTGCTCCCACTTCTACCATTCTCACTCCTTCCTTCACCCCTCATGTCACAACCACTTCTAGTTCTCCATTGCTTGATATTTCTACCTCACAGGCCCTACTCGAGTCTAGTCTTCGGTCTCCCAAAGCTGACTTGCAAGCGTACATTTGGAGAAAATTCAAGCATCTTCTTCTACTGATCATTCGGATTCCACCTCAAAAAAGGCCAAGCCAACTCCTCCCAAATTAAGTTGCCTTTGAAGACATAAACTCTCTTTCTAGTTTTAAATACTTGAGGATAAATAAACCTGTCTTATCATTATCACTCTTTTAAGTTGACACTTGCTTGACTCCTTGAACCACCCATTAAGTTCACACACTTATAAATTTTCATTTCAATTCTTATTTTGCATCTTGATTATATTTATTTCTTCTGCATTTTCTGCAAATTTTGCATTCACTTCATTTTTCTTGTGATAAAAAGGGGGAAGAATATGCATCTTGACAAAGGGAGGAATGCCATTTTAAAGTTAATCCATCATTGGTTTTGTCATCATCAAAAAGGGGGAGAATTGTTTAACTTTTTATTTCTTGCAATGATGAACAAAAATGGTTAAATTGCAGGTTTGAAGTCAGAATGTGTCAAATGGAGAAATCCATTGATGTTTTATGGATAAAACCTTGACAGATTCAAATTAGGTGAAGTTTGAACATTGATGGATTAGTAGTTAGGAAGTGATCTGGCGAAGTTTAACCTCAACAAATTTCCTTGTTTAGGAAAAACGTCGATAATTTTTGGGAAAACTATTAATATTATGTGTATGATTTTGATTATTATAAAACTTATTTTAGACTTGATATATGCTAATGATACTGATAGTTTATAAAGCTTGAAATGTAGTCAAGTATGCTTAAAGAGTATGTATTTTAATTGAGTAATCATTATGCAAGCATATTTAAAAGTTATCTGAAAATAAATAAAATCACTATGATCAATATTGCAATTAACTTGGCTTATCATATTGAGCTACATCAGATCATATTTATAATTGTTAAGATAAAATTATGTGCTTTAGAGAGATATCATTTCCATATTCTAAAGAATGCAAGCTTGAAAGATTTTGTCTAAATACAAAAACATGATTCAAATTTTATATCCATGTTTCTAAACTTATGCAAATTATATGTGGACAAATGTATTTTAACTTGTAATGAAAAATGTCAAAGTCTCAAAAAGTGATAGAATGCAAAAACACAAGTGGAGGGCGCTAGCCACTTAGAGCAACCGCCTGGCAAACCACTTGGGATGCCAGCCACTTAGAGCAACCGCTTAGCAAACTGCCTGGGATGCCAGCCACTTGGAGCAACCACTTGCCATACTGCCTGTTAGGAGGCAGCAAGGTACTCTTGGAAGAAAAGTTAGAGAATCAAGCATAGTCGCATGGTCCAGCCGCCTGGCATATCGCCTGGCGCACAGCCACTTGGCCTAAGCACCTGCCATACCGCTTGTCGACCCCCAATAGTCAAAAATTTGAACGTTGCTCCATCAAATCAACTCTAATGACCATGATTTAGAAAGATCTATTTAAGGGGGAATGGAGGGATGTTTTTGAGAAGTTGTAGTATTCTTTTTGAAGATCCTTTTGAGCTTTAATCTTTCATTCTCAAGCAACTAAAGGCCAAGAGCTTAAACCTTCTTCATATTCACACAAGAGCTTTTAAGTTCATAATATTCATCCAAAGCCTTTATCTACAACACAAAGGGAAGATTCTCAGCATCGAAAAGTGCTACTCAAATCACTTCCTCCCCAGCGCTCGACAAGAACATGTTCAAAGTGTAATCCTCTCTTTCTTTCATTTGTGTATTCCTTAAGTTTGTAGAGACCAACCAAGAAGAGCAAGTCAATTGTTGGTGAGATTTTTCTCATAATTGATTGCTAATTTTTTGCCCCCTTGAGCTAAAATCAAGAAAAGCAAGTTGATTGTTGGAGAGATTGTTCTCATCATTGATTACTAAGTTTATGCCCCCTAGAGCTAGAATCTAGAAGAGTGCAAGGAGCACTTGTGTATTTCCATTATAGAGAGATAATGGAACCCAAGGCACGAAGATGAGTGTTCTTGGAAGAGTAGAGTAGTGAAGGTTGCGCGAATCACTATAGAAAATATTATGTGCTATTCATATGTTATTGATTTACTTTCTTGCATTTAACTACTTTATTGAATATTTCATTAGAACTTGCACACAAGCACAAAAAGGAGGGAAATTAATCAAAGAAGGGTTAAGCAAGAAATTTTTATAAACCCAATTCACCCCTCCCCTCTTGGGTTAAGCCAAGCTTACGGGACCCAACAAGTGGTATCAGAGTAGGCTATATAATTAATTATAGCAATCCCATTGCTAACCCATTATGTTCATCCTCTATGTTTAGAGAAGGGTATTCCACCACCCAACCTCCGCACTATGATGGATCAAACTATGCACATTAGAGGAGAAGGTTGGAAATATATCTTATGGTCAATGATCTTAAGCTTTGGAAAATTACTTTTATTGGCATAAGTGAAGATAAAGAGTGTGCAAGGTAAGAAATCAAGGCTAAAAATGCCTTATTACATGCTCTTTGCCCAACCATCTTTAAACATGTCCTAGCTTGTAAAACTATAAAGGAAATCTTGGACAAGCTAAAGGCGATTTCTAAGCAGCAAGTTGATGTGTACTCAAATGATACTAATGCTGCTACTGAGATTCAACTAAGTGCAAAAAATGAAGAAAATGAGAAGCAACCTCCTAAAGAAGCAGAAAAGAAAGATGATCAATCTGTAGCAATACAAATGCAAACTAAATAACCACCACTGATTAAGGGGGAGGAATCTCAAGAAGAAATTGAGATTCAAGAAAAAGATTTGGCAATCAATGATGTAGAAATTAAAGAAGAAAAGAATGAAGAAAGCCAAAACTATGAGGAACAACTTGCGATTGAAAGCAAAAATTTAGAGCAAGTCAAAGATGAGGATGACGAATGTATAAAAAGGGACAATGCAAAAGAATCCTCATGGGTTAAGGGAGAGCAACCCAGAGAATAAGCAACTACAAAGCCTCAAATTCACATTGAAGACGCCAAATTGTATGAAGATTTCTCTCAGGGTAAAGGGGAGCGACCTGAGGAGGAAAGAAATAAGAAAGAAAAGAAAAAGGAAAGAAAAAGGAGACTAACAATAAGGAAGACAAAGAAGAAGAAGAAGTGTTCTT
>JAYJMB010024784.1:0-39335 GCA_036873735.1 Pouteria campechiana
AATTTCGGTCATGTCATTCCATTTGCATTTATTTCTTCCTCATCATTTACTGTGCCTGATCTTTTCGCGTTTTCAGCGATCTCAAACAGCATGTCATTTCCTATCTCTATTTTTCATATCCCATAGCCGATCTTGGGTTTATCACTTTATAGTCTATGACTTATCATAGATAAATCCTAGGCTCTGATACCATTCTGTCATGCCCCACCTTCTGAGACAAAACTTACCCTTTTTGCACTATATTTCATCAAGATTTGCCAACTTTTAAGGTGGGGTGCTTTGCCCAAAATTCGGCAGAGCTTCCTCTGAATTTCATCCATTTAAACCTGGAAAATATTTATCAAATAAAATAAAATAATAAGTAAAACTTTAAAACACGCACCCACACTCCCACAACCCAAGATTGGCCCGAATCATGATAGCAATATACCAAATTGGGGTCATTTCATTCTAATACAATATTAAATATATCAATCTATGACATGCCATACATTCCATTCTATATCAATTGACATTTTTGAATTACAATTATACAAATCTGATTGAATTATAATTATACATCACTTTGAACTCTTAAATACAATTATACAATCACATACAATTTCTAAATTAACATTTCTATACTACAAATCTATTTTCTATAAAATATAATCATGATCATCGTCTTTGGGTTCCCTTTCTTGACCTGCTAGCTAAAAATATAAATAAGAAGGCAAGAGTCCAAGCAACTCAGTAAACAGTCATGATTCAAAAATAATAATGAATCAAAATAGCATGTTTAAAACCAACACAATTTTTGAATCCAAATAATCAAAATCTATACTCATGAAACCCTCATTTACATTATCAATTCAATCTCAAATGATTGCATTCAATCATGCTAACATACTTCATACATCTATATCACTTTATCAATTTCTACAAATCATAACATCATTTGTATAAATCATTCAGTATTCCAAACCAAGGGATATACGTTATCTCAAACATTCATATACTCCCAAATTAAACACATATTAGAAATAAATAAATGTGTGATATGCACTATCCCCCAACCAAAACACAAAGGCCTGGTTAAACAAATGACAGATTTCATATAGCCAAAAGAAAGAAAAGCCTACTTACATTAATGTGGAATCATATCACTGCACTAGAACAATTCTCTAAATTCTTTGAATCCAAATCCAAGTTCAATTGGCCCTCCATATATCATATATATCCACAATTGAAGCCAACTTTGTTTCTTATTGAAGCAATTTGTCAAATATATAACATATATCGCTTAACTTAACATTTTCATTAAGACATAACCTCTAAAATCCATTTCCAGTTATACATAGTC
This sequence comes from Pouteria campechiana, assembly GCA_036873735.1. Classification (NCBI taxonomy): domain Eukaryota; kingdom Viridiplantae; phylum Streptophyta; class Magnoliopsida; order Ericales; family Sapotaceae; genus Pouteria; species Pouteria campechiana. Next base: position 1,343 of record JAYJMB010024784.1, read on the forward strand.
ACTTTACAACTCAATTAACATTGAATTCTCCATAACACTAAGTTAATTAAGGTCCTAATCCATTCCAACTATTGCTTAGTGTCACTATATATGAAATCCCCAATTCATTATAAACCTTGATTACTATTTTATTCATGGATCACAACATAATTCAATTTTCTCACTTCTAAAGCATGTCAGAAACACTACAATTAATCGATTAATTATCTTCCCCATGATTTTCACATCAATCGATATCCAATTCCCCCAAAAATTTATTGTTCACGGTTTACTTTAAACCCTAATAGAGAAAACCCTAAATTCTCAAGCTCAAATTGTTCTAAACCAATATTATACATGGATTAATCATTTCTTTATGGTTTTACACATGAATCCATACAAATTATTGCCCAAAAATCATTGTTTACGAAATTCACAAAATCCTAATGAATAGAATTCCTAAATTTGGTTAATAGAATTGGCTTACCATGGAATCTAGATGTATCTTCCATCCATGAATGAGAATCCAGGTCCAAAGTTGCCATTAGCCCCTTCCACTTGCAAGAATTTGACATTTCCTCCATTTCCCATTGTCCAAAATCCTAAAACTCAGGCTTAGGGGCATGCTTGCATGATTCTCCACTTAAACAAGGGATTTCCCAAGCTCAAATGGTATGAATTTGGGCTAAACAAGATGGGTGCCAAAGCTAGGGCAAGAAGATGATGAATGGGGACGGAACAAATAAAAAATGGAATGGGGTTTCATGCGTAAAAAGTCAGATTTCTTGGTACTCCATCGCATCATCGGGCCTGTGTCGGGACATAGAAAACTTGTGTTGTGACATAGACTTCGCTGACTGCTTAGTGTCGGGACATAGACTTCGCTGACTGCTCAGTGTTGCAACATAGAAAACCTGTGTCATGACATTAACCTTCTATGTCGCAACATTGAGTTCCTGTGTTGTGACATTAACCTGCAGTGTATTATTGACTCTCTATGTTGTGACATTGAGTTTGTGTGTCACAACACTGACCTGCTATCCCAATACACCACTAGTAATTTGAGCATAACTTTTTCATATGATGTCTCAATTTTCTAATTTTTGAGCCATTGGAAAGCTAAGTTTGATGTCTACACTATTATGTTAACAATATTTTCCAAATCATCCTTTAAATATTTCAAAATGTCTAATAAATTTGACCCATAATATTCATCTCATGATTTTTCTATCATTGGGAACAACTTTTGTATATTAGTCACAACTTCCTCATACGACATCAAAATTGAGTGAATTTATTTTCTTGATATAGATAATATCATGATCTAAAACTTCTATGTTGAACACATTTTCTAATTACTTCATTATCCATGTCAAAAAATAATCACAATGAACCCACTTCTCAAATTTAGCATTTTTATAATACTCACTTGTCCTCCTTTAGTTTTCTTCTAAAATTTCCACTTTTTCTCTCATTTATCATTCTTAGACTTTCAGTTATTACATTTACCATTAATTTCATTGATAATTATCTTCAAATACTCATTTAATAATTTAACTCTCACTTCAAACTCAATTGACCACCCATTCATCATAAAAGCTATTCAAAAAACAAAATTCACACTTATAAGAATCACTAATTGTCTCATTTCATAGAAAATACTTTAGAAATCATAATAAGCACTTCCCATGCATCTCATAAATGAAATGAGACTTGTTCATATCATTTACTACCTCATTTGTGGTCAACTATCAAAAATCACCCATTCAGTTATTTTTTTACCAACATTTTTCTGCTATAAATGACTCTATATGCCATTTTCATTTCAAATTGCATCCAATGCTCAATCCAATATTCCACACACATTATAATATATATGATGACCATTATAGGCCATTCATATTGATCATAATAATGCTTTTTTTCCAAATTCATCATTTCAGTTCTTTTTTTCTCATTAACTTATATATAGCTCAAAATAGTAAATTTTATCAAATTCATCTAGTAAACTCTACCCATTTTCACATTTCAAATACCACGGGTGTTACAGTTCTATGTTGTGAATGTAGGATCCATTGGATGGTTGCAAGAGAGCTATATGGTAGAATTAAAGGATAATTTGAGGAAGTATGAAATGGCACTTCAATAAACTAAGTAGGCTTCCCCTTTCTGATTGACTATATTGTTGGATGGGGATATGGAGTGTCCTATTGACTATATCCAGATGTGCATGCATTAATGGGGATAGTAGACATCCCATGCTTGTTTAAGATTGATATTAATTGGTTGTTGTGAATGCATGAATGTTAGTATTCCTTGAATTATTGTGTTTGAATGGCACATATGATGTGCCAGTAGGGCACATTTCTAATATGAGACGCCTAGACTGGCATAGATGTGATGTGAGGTACCTGGATGGAACGATTATGATTATGATTGTATACACCTAAAGGGCATAAAGTATTGAATTGAAAGGTGAGGATTTGGGCCTCATGGTATGATTTCATTGATATATATATATATTTATGCATATCTTGGTTTTGGAACATGTTTTTTATTAATTATTATTATTTTCTATTTGCCTACTTACTGAGTTACTTGGACTTATGCCTTCTTATTCTATTTTGTTAGCTGACAGAGCAGGTAAAGAATTGCAACTATGGGTTAGAATTAATGAGCAAGAATTGAAGATAGTTGCTTGCAGTATGATGATTGGGGGTTGTAATCACATTGTGTTTGTATAATTAAAATTTCATAATGTATTGTATCCTATAACATTTGTGATTTTAAATGATGTATAATGAAAAGCATGGGCATGTCATAGTCATTTAATTATGATATTGTGGATGGATTTGTATTAATCTACTAAGATGCCATCATGATTTGGTCTTGATCTTGGGTATGCAGTTGTGAGTGAATGGGAAGCTATGTGTTTTATGATGTATAGCATTTCTTTATGGCCATTAAAAATTTTAATTTTATATATTAATGTATACATAGGTATGGATCTTGATATTTTTGGGGGAGACTCTCCCAAATTTTAGGTAAAATATTTTCCTTAAAAATAGAAAAATTATAAGATAATGTGAAAACATGTAGGCCCTAGGCAGTGTGTTACAATTTTATTAGAGAGCATGTATAGAATCACAATGTCTATCTAGAATTTGTACCAGCTAAAAAATAGTTAGTAGGCATTTTGAGTAAACCACACTTAGAGGACATATTTTGCATGATTAGAAGGGAGTTAGGAGTGATAGATCCATGTTCATAATGATAATTTCTTGATATGATTACATTAATATGAGTTGAATGATTATTTTACATATTATTTGATTTGAATGCAATAGATTAATGATTTGAAATGACGTGCTAGATTGAATGAAATTATTTTTCAAGATTATCATAATCCTAAGGCATTACTTAAGCTTGTTTGGGAAGCTTTACATCTTAAAATCTTGATTTGGAATTCCACTCCTTGACATATTTTTTGTGATAATGTTGTTGACTCAATTTCATGTTTAGAAGTTTTAGATGCAGTTTAGGACACACTTTCGGACATTATGAAACTTCACTTCATAATATCCAACTTTCGTCCAAAATCCTATTTCCAGACACAACCATCTTTGTTCAAAGTTATGATTCTCGACTGAGCCAAAATCCTTTCTGTGTTTGAAATACCCAGTCCTAATGCTTATCTTCCAAAAGTGTCTAAACCTTCATTTATGAGGCAAAATCTCATTTTCTTGATGGAATTAAACATTCTTGATTGGAATGCTTATCTCTTAACCATATTTAGCAAACATTCATTTGAAAGTGCCTCAAGAATTCGCTAGCACCTCATAAGAACCATTAGAAACCACCTTATTATTACCAGTCGTGCCTATTAATTCAACCTCATCAATATGCTACTAAGGAAAGAGCAAAAAAGAGAGAATTAAATTTGTGCAATGAAGATCATGAGTAGAGAAAGAAAAAGTGAGAAATGTGTAGAGGAAAATTCCTTAAGGCAAAGAAATGTGAATGAAGAAGTTATTGAGATGTTTTAGATTAGAAATAGTTCTTCTATTGGATTTACTGGAGTTTATAATGTTTCTGAAGATGAAAATAAGAAGTTTGAATGGATATCTACAAGAAATATTATGTTCTTTGGAGCTTTTTGAGAATCATCCTTATGCAAATCCAAAGGCCCTACTTTCAATGTAACCATCCTTTGAGGTCAAAGACTGGAAGGGTGAAGCATCTTCAGAAACAACCCCCTTCTCCCCTATCCAAAACGTTGGCTCATCTAATGTAATATTCCCAAAAGTAATGGATGCTTGCCTATGCATGATTCCAAACTTTTTTGAAGGATAATAATCAGGCTCCACCTGAATCTCTCTACCTCGCCTTTTCTTCTATCCATCCCATCCTTGCTACACCTTTCATTATTAGAATAGAATTTTGTTTGTACTTAAATAAATCTGAGTATATCTCTGATTGTAACTGTATTTGTACTAAAACACAATGAAATCTCTTTTTGTGTTAATTTTGAGTATTTTAACTTTATGCATATCATGTCTTGTGTATATTTCCTTATGCCTTTTTGATAATGACAAAAAGGGGGAGAAGATATCTGTATGTGTTAATATAATATCTTATAATACAAAAGTAGCATGTTATAATAGTAAGGGAGAATAATGGTAGAAGTATGTATGACTATAGAAATTATATGATTAATTAAAAATGAAAGAATCTATATGTTTGATAATGTGAGGATCCAGTGCATTCACTCAAGGGGAGTACTTAGAACATTTACAGCTAGAAATGCACCTTAAAAGGGAGAGCTATGCAGACATGTTTAGTTTCTATGCCTTTATATTTTCTCAGAATACATGATTTATCTTTCTTGAAAGGTATTTCACTTAAATATTTTGTCATCATCAAAAAGGGAGAGGACGTTGATACAAACCTCCTCTACTTGGATTCATTTTGATGATGAATGTGTTTAGCCAACCAAGTTTTGATAATGAGCAAAAGCATGTGAGTGAATATTTTAAGCTACTAACCAATATTTCGCAAGTGTGTAGTAACGAACATTACATCAAGGAAATAACTCAATTGGACAATGCACATAAGACAATATCAGAGATAAGATCCATTAAAAAGAAAATATAAATGCTCTAAAGAATCTGCCAAGCATGATTTACAAGTTTTTAAGTCACTTTGGAAACATTCTCGAACGCTATTGAAATCTAACAGATGGATGACCAAGTTTGGACATAAGAAGTGCTTAGGACAATGCTTTAGATAGACTTCATGCCATTCCAAATGTAGCAGCTTATTTCCAAACACAATAGAACCAAGTTCAGACACAATAGAACCAAGTTCAGACATAACAGAACCAAGTTTGAACACTTTTGAACTAAGTTCAGACACTACAGAACCAAGTTCGGATACTATTGAAGAGAGAAGCCAAGATGCCAAAATTCCAAGTCCAAAAATCTCAAGTGCCAAGCTTTGGACAATGCCACTGCAAATGTTGGTCAATCCAAAATTTTACTTTGGACATTGCCAACTCATCTCTGGATGAAGCTGAAGATCACTTGAGCAAGCAAAGGCAATTCATGCCTCTATCAGTCTGAAATTTTACTTTGGACATAAGAACTCATATTTAGACATTGCTAAATGAAAACAAAAATAAGCTATGAATGATTCATTCATTCCAAAATTATAAATTTGGACTAAGCAAGATTTTCAAATACAGAGACCCCATGAGAACACTTCAATGGTTAGAAAATCTTCATGATTCACTTGCACTTAATGAACGCCATCTTTTCCAATGGACAAATTTTGAATCTTAGTTTAAAAGAAGTAAAGAGAGGTAATTTCAAGTAGTTATTAAAAGAGCTTGTAGAGCATTTGCTCAGCTTTAAAGTTTTCTTTCAACTAAACTGTGCAAAAAGCAATCTGCATTCAAAGCTCAATCTCTATAACAACATTTAGGAGTCTGAAATTTTCTATATTTATTGATCTATACTTAGTTCTTCAAAATTTAAATTCATGTACATCTCAGCTTAAGTAAGAGGAATTTATTTGTACATTTATTTTTGTTGATTTGAACAGCAAGCGAGGTGCTTACTAATTTTGTATAAGTTTGTTGGTTAGCTTGGAAACCAATAAGTGTAAAATTTAATTTGTAAGCTTGGAAACCAACAAGTGTAAAATTTTGTTGGTGATCTTAGAAACCAATGGTTGTAAGTTGTTGGTGAGCTTGTAAAATCAATATGTGTTTAGTAGAACCTAAGTGCAGTGAGTGAGGTTGACTCAGGGAAAGGAGTTGGTACCATGTTGTGGGCTGAACCTCTATAAAATACCTATGCATATATTGCTACATGATTCATTTCTTAATTGTTTCTGCACCTTGATTTTATATTGACCAAAAATTTTAAAAGCTCAATTCTCCCCCCTCTTAAACTACCTTAGATTGAGACCAATGGTGAAATTATTTATAAGATATTTAGATCTTAATGAGTTCTTGATTTCTTGATTTTTAAAGAGATATCAAAATTGGTATTTTAGGGATATATACTTGACTTGGCACTCATGAGAGGGAGTTGACTAAATTAGAATTGTTTATTTATAATTGAATTGAGAACACTAGACTTGAAACATAAGTGAAATTGATCCTCTAGAACTTTTGTCCATTAAATTTCCTCTACCAATGTTTGCATGTGGTCTAGTTACTTTTATCTAAGTTATCTCTCATTAATTTTCCAAATAAAATTAGGATTATTTATTGCAATAGATAGTGAATATTTGAAATTTTACATTCCCTATGGACACAATAACCCTTCTCATCATTATATTATAAAACTTGACACCATACACTTGCGGAAGATTCAGTGCGAATAAGTTTTTGGCACCATTGCTGAGGAATGTTTAAATTTTAATTTCACTAATATTGTTACAAGATAATTCTAGTATTAATTTGAATTTTTTCACTTTATTTGAATTAATTCTCTCTTATTTTCATTAATTCTCTTTTTGGTTTAGTGGTTTTGACAGTGTATGCAAAGCACTAGAACTACTAATTTGGTTTCTTTTGATTTAGAGATAGAAAGAACACTTGAGAGATTAAAATGTTGAAGCATGATGAATTTAGACAATGGCTAAGCAAAATTGTCAATAAAGCACAATTAAGGATTATTTCAAGCTGGTGGTCAAGGATAACTACTTTGGAATTGCACACCCAATAATCAATGCCAACAACTTTGAATTGAAGCTTGCTTTGATCAACATGGTGCAGCAAAATCAACTTGGTGGATCTCCAAGTGAAGATTCAAATATTCACTTCACCATGTTCAGAGTGATTAGTGACATGGTAAAGATGAATGGTGTTTTTGATAATGCTATTGAACTATGATTGTTTCTATTTTCTATGAGGGATGAAGCTATAGGTTGGTTGTAGAGTTTACAGCTAGGGAGTATTACCACTTGGGATGATATGATTGAGAAGTTCCTAGCTAAAATTTTCCCACCTGAAAAAAAAGCTTAACTCAGAAGTGAAATTGGTCAGTTTAAGCCACTTTTTTAATGTTGAGAAAGATTTAAGGATTTGATTAGAAGATGCCCTCAACATGGTTTTCCTGATTGGCTTCAAATTCAACTAAGGTTTAAGTGTTCAGACCAGGACCATAGTTGATGCTACTAGTGGAGGATCATTAATGGGGAAAATTTGTTGCAAATGCTCACTCTTTGCTCGAAGACGTGGCATCAAAAATAGTCCAATGACCCAATGAGCATTCCATGATAAGAAAGGTTGTTGGTTGTTTAGAACCTAATCCAATTGTAGATCTCATCACACAGATGTCATCTCTAACCTATCCTATAGCCAATTTAGCATCAAAGGGAGTTCCTATTTCTAAGGAGTTTTCCTCAAATATCATTGGAACATACATGGTTATAGAAGAGACTAAGGAGGATATGTAATATGTGAATAACATGGGCTGCAACAATTATTGTGGAAATAACCTACCAACCCATTATCATCTAGGATTATGAAACCATGACAATTTATCCTATGAAAATTTTAGGAACATCAAGGACCTCCTCATGGATTTCAATCTCAACCAACTATAAAGAGGCTCTAACTTGAGGAATTTATGAGCACTTGTGTGCTAGAGACTAGGAAAAGATTCATTAAGAATGAAAAAAGACTTGACAATTTTGAGATGCATGTCAAGGCATCTTTCAAGTCTTTGGAAACCCAAATTGGTCAACTTGCTAATGCTATTAATAATTTAAACAATGATATTTTTCCTAGCAACATCGAGAAGAATCCAAGGGAACAATGCAATGTTGTGACACTGAGGAGTGGCAAAGAATTGGAATCTCCAAAGAAATAAGAGGAGCCATAAACATTCTCAAAATCCATTGATCAAGAGGCTGCACAAGGAAAAGAGGAGGAAGAGAAGAAGGAAAAAAAGACTAAGAAGGAAGTTTACAAGCCAAGAGCTATTCTATTTCCAAACAACCCTCTAATATTAAAACCTGTAATTCCTTTCCCTTAATGCTTTCAAAAGAAGAAAATTGATGAGCAATTCAATAAGTTCCTTGAAAATTTTAAAAAGATTCATATCAACATTCCTTTTGTACAGGCCTTGAAGTAAAAGCTAAACCATGCCAAATTCATGAAGGAAGTCATGTCAAAGAAAAAGAATCTTGAAGAGTTTGAGGTTGTGAAACTAACAGAAGAATGCAATGCCACATTGTAGAGAAAGCCTCCATAGAAGTTGAAAGATCGAGAGAGTTTTGCTATTCCTTGATCTATTGGTAATTCATCTTTTAATAAAGCAATATGTGATCTAGGTGTATCTATTAACTTAATGCCTTTGTATATGTTTAGGAAACTTAGATTGGGAGAGGTGAAGCCAACCAGCATCACATTACAATTGGTCAATAGATCTTTGACTTATCCTTGTGGAGTTGTAGAGGATGTGTTGGTGAAAGTTGATAAATTTATCTTTTCAGCTAACTTTATTGTCTTAGACTGCCATTTGTTAGTCCTATCCTAAGGTAGCTCAAGAAGGTGGGGGGCAAAGGGAGAGGGGTGAATTGAGCTTTTAAAATCTTAGCCAATATAAAACCAAAGTGCTATTATAACTAGGAAATGACTCATGCAACATAGAGCACATAGGTATTTGATAGAGGTTTAGCCCACAACACAACACCTACTCCTCTCTCTGAGTTGGCCTCACTCGTTGTACTCAGGTTCCACTAATCACCAGTTGATTTTTGCGAGCTTACCAACAAACTCTTACATAGGTTGGTTTTCCACAAGTGGACCAACAAACTTATATATAGGTTGGTTTGCCAAAATCTCACCAACAAACTCTTCACAGTTAGTTTCTAAAGCTAACCAACAAACTTATGCACAGTAAGTAAGTACCTTGCTTGCTATCCCAATCTATAAAGAAATGTACAATTGGAAATGCCTCTTATATAGGCTAAGTTTATATACAATTAAATATAATAGTAAAATGTGTAACAATAAATATAAAGAATTCAGACTCCCTTAAGTTGCTATAGAGAATAAGCTTTGAATGCAAATAGCTTTTTGGTACTATGGAAATGGAAGAAAACTTAATGTCTCAGAGTAAATACTTTTAATTTTCTTTTCTTTTTTTTCTCAAAGATATCTAATTCTAGTAAAGTCTTGAAACAGTCCTTCTTTACTCCTTTTATAGTTGAATTTGAATTCTACTCATTAGAGAAAATGATGTTCATTTAATACGAGTGAATCGATAGGATTTTGTTTTTGGAGCTTTCTCATGGGTTTTCATGTCTGTGATCTGTTGAGCCATGTCGGAGTTTATTTTCCATGTCTAGAATTAAGTTTTTGGACTTGCTTAACTCACTAGGTTAGAAACCAACTATTTGGCTATGTCTCAAAGTGAACTGTCATGTCTAGGTTCAAATAGTCATGTATGGAATTAAATTTTGGACTTGGACCGGTGCTTGTCTTGCAACTGTCTTCTTTCTTCCATGTCTGGAAATGATTCACCATGTCTAGATTATAGTAGCCATGTCTAAAATTATTATTTTGAACTTGGATGAACCATTCAGCTTGCAGCACTGTATTCGGTCGTGTCTTAAAGTGAATCACTATGTTCAAAAATGATCTCCATGTCTGTAATTAATATTTCAAACTTGGATTAATGTTAGTTGCATTTCTTCGCATGACTTGATCCTAGTTCAAAGTTGCATTTGTCATGTCCGACGTTAATATTTTAGTCTTGCAACTTTAGCTGTGGCTATTCGGACTTGCATTTCTGGATGATTTTTGGACTTGGATATGCCAAAACATTCAATTTTTCTCTACAATCTTCAATGGTGTCCGTGTTTGGATTCTATGTCTTAGAATGGCTTTTAGATCCAATGTCTTGATTTCTTGTTTAGCAATGTCCAGGTCTTTTTAAATGTCTTTGAGCACAAATTTGAATGACTTTAGCAGTGTTTTTAAGGCATTTGTAGGTGTTGTTTCACACAATGCTTCTTCAAAGTTTCAATGTCATTCTTTTTCATTTTAGCATTTATGTTTTCTTTCTCATAATCTAGTGGATCTTGTTTCTGATATAGTCTTATATGCGTTGTCCACTTATGCTATTTTCTTGATATATTGTTCATCACTACACACTTGGGAAATAATGATCAGTAACTTAAACTTTCACTCATGTGCTTTTGCTCATCATCAAAACTTAGCTAGTTAAATATGTTCACCATTAAAATCAAGCCTCTTAAAGAGGTTTGGTTTCAAGAATCTCTCCTTTTTTAGGATGACAAAACATCTAAGTGAGTTCCCTTTCAAAGAGATAAAATAAGAACATGCATGGGAACTAATTTGAATAATGCAAATATGACATAACTCCTCTTGACTTAGTGCCTCCTCTCCCTGAATGGGTGCACTAGATTCTAATAATATATGCCATATATATATAAATTTTTCATATCATATACTTATGCAATCATACACATTTTTCTTATACAAGTATTTCTCATACAATTATTTCTCCCTCTTTTGGTCATTATAAAAAAAATCCAATACAGATAGTGAAATGCTTAGAATTAATGAAGAAAGATTTATTCCATTTCATTTTAGTACTAACATAGTTACAAATATAGATGCACTTAGAGATATTTCAGTAAAAACAGAGTGCTTGACTAATGGTGAAAAAGAAAAAGGTGTAGGAGGGATGGGATGGACGGAAGAAAAAGTGGGATTAGAGAGATTGTGGTAGACCCCAATTATGATCCTTTGAAGCACATGGAATCATGCATAGGCATGTGTTCATTATGCTTGGAAGGTCACATTGGGGAAGCCAAAGTTTTGGATGGGGGAGAAGGGGATTGCTTTTGGTGTTACTTGTCCCTCCTAGTCCTAGGCCACAAAAGGTGGTAACTTGGAAAAGAACATGATATTTCTTGTAGATTTTCATTCAAGCTCTTGTTTTTTCTTCAGAAACATTATGGGATCTAGTAAATTCAATAGAAGAATGATCTCTGATCCAAAACATCATAGCCACTACCCTGTCCACTTTACTTCTTTATAGTGAGCTTTCTTTTTCTATTTTCTACTGCTAATAGTAAGTCGGTTGAAAGGGGTTTCTACGAGGTTCTAGTAGATTTTCAATGGATTTTATAAAAAATGTTTGTGAAGTTTTAGTCAATAGATAAAAATGCCAGCAAGGTATGTTTTAATTCCTTTAGGAAAATGAGACTTACTCTTGTAAGTAGGAGTTTTAAAGGTTTAAGAAGATAATCAATAGAACTTTATAATACGGACACAAAGATGATGTGGCGAAGTCTGGAACATATTTTTGGACATGAAAGATTGTGTCTGAAAGTGAAATTAAGCAAGGTCTAAATGTGATTTAGGACATGAATAGTTATCTGTGGAAAGATCTGTCTAAAATATTTTAATTTAGAGCATACACACATTTATGAAATTCAGTATTTCAGATATTCCTCCAAGTCATATAAAGTATAAAGTGATGAGCAAGATATTTTTCTTATGTGAATAGATCTATAACTCCTAGTTTCCTTCTAATCATACAAATCTCTCCTCTGAGAGTGGCTTAGTCAAGATATCTGCTAACTATTTTTTAGTTGGTACATATCCTAAGCAAATATTGTGATTCTGGACATAATCTCTAATGAAGTGATGCTTGATTTCTATATGCTTAGATCTAGAATGCATAATAGGATTCTTGATCAGATTTATAGCACTAGTATTGTCACATCTAAGGTGTGTATCAGCAAATTTTAAACCATAATCTCCAAGTTGTTGTTTCATCCAGAGAATCTGTGCATAATAACTTCCAGCTGCAACATATTTAGCTTTGACGATTGATAATGTAATAGATGTCTGCTTCCTGGAGAATCATGATATGACCATATTTCCAAGAAATTGATAAGTCCTTGAGGTCTTCTTCCTATCTACTCGATATCCAGCAAAGTCAGCATTAGAGTACCCAGTTAACTCAAAGTCCAAATCTTTTGGATACCATAAACTAAGATTTGGAGTCTAATAGGCATCTAAAAATTCTTTTAACAGCAATAAGATATGATTCTTTAGGGTCTAACTGGAATCTATCACACATACGTATACTAAATATAATGTCTAGCCTATTGGCAGCAAGATACAATAGAGATCCTATCATACTTCTATAAAGCTTTTGACAAACTATTTTACCTCTTCCATCCCTGTCCAATTTGATGGAAGTTCTCATTGGAGTTTCATATTTTCTTCCATCTTCAAGATTGAATTTCTTTAGCTGTTCCTTTGTGTATTTACCTTAGTGGATAAAAATTTCTTCCTTTGTCTACTTTACTTGCAATCCCGAGAAAAAGTTTAATTCTCCCATCAAACTCATTTCAAATTCTCCTTGCATAATCTTAAAAAAGTTTTCGCAAAGATTTTCATTAGTAGCTCCACATATAATATCATCAACATATATTTGTACAATGAGAATGTCTTTCATAGCATGCTTAATAAAGAGACTTGTCTACTTTACCTCTTAAGAATCCTTTTTCAATCAAAATTTACTTAGCCTTTCATACTATGCTCTAAGAGCTTGCTTTAATCCATAGAGGGCTTTCTTAAGCTATAAGGCATGGTTAGGGTCATAAGGATCTTCAAACCTAGGGGGTTGTTCCACATATACTTATTCATTAATGAAACCATTCAAAAAATGTAGATTTGACATTCATCTAGTAAAGTTTAAAATTCATGAAAGATGTGAATGCCAACAACATTCTTATGGATTCTATCCTAGCAACAGAGATGTATAATTTATCAAAATCAATTCTTTCTTCTTTACAGTACCCCTTTGCTACTAGTCTTGCCTTATTTCTCACTACCAATCCGGATTCATCAACTTTGTTCCTAAAGACCTATTTGGTTCTTATAATTGATTAGTGATTTGATCTTGGAACTAAAGTCCATATGTTATTTCTTTTAAATTGGTCGAGTTCCTCTTGTATAGCTAAAATCCAGTTCACATCTTTTAATGCATGGTCTATGTAGGTTAGCTCTATTTGAAAAATAAAGGCAAAATTACCACATATTTGGTGATACGATGATCTAGTTCTAACTCTATCATAGACATCACTAATTATTTTAGGATGATCATGCATGAATTTCCAATCTTTAGGAAGAGAAGAGTTACCTTCTTCGTATACCTCACTAGTTGATGATTCAAGTTGTCTACCAGCTCCATCCCTTACTGTTTCTATTTATGGAGTTTGTTTATCTTAATTTTGCAAGTTTATTCTCTCCATATCAATTGTAAGTTTGTTTGCTTGATCATCAAGATTCTTTAGTCTTTTCAAACAATTAGAAGATTCATTGAATTTGACATGAATAGATTATTCTACAGTTCCATTACTCAAATTGTAAATTCTAAAAGCTTTACTAACAATAAAATACCCAAGAAATATTCCTTTATTAGATTTATTATCAACCTTTCCAATGTTTCCCTTTCCATTGTTTAGAATAAAGCATTTATAGCCAAAAGTATAAAAATTTGATATGTTGGGTTTTTTGCCTTAATATATCTCACATGGAGTTTTGTTTGATGGTATTCATAGCCTTAGCCCAAAAGTATTATTGTAGATTATATTTGCTCAACATGGTCCTTACCATTTTTGGTAAGGTTCTATTCTTCCTTTCTACTACTCCATTTTGTTGAGGTGTTCTTTGTGCAGAGAAAGTTTGAAAGATGTCATTATTTTCACAATAAGCTATGAACTTATGGTTTTAAAATTCTTCACCATGATCACTCCTAATGGCAATAATATGAGAACTTTGTTCATTCTATACTTGCTTGGACAATATTTCAAAGAATGAGAAAACCTCATCCTTGGATGTAAGAAATATTACCTAGGTATATCTACTATAGTCATCAATAATGACATATGCGTAATGTTTTCCTCCTAGAATTTTAGTTTTAGTTTTTCCAACTAAGTCCATATGTAGTAATTGAAGTGGACCAGTTGTGTGTACTTCCTTGTTTGGCTTGAAAGATTCTTTTGCTTTCCTTTCAGACATGCATCACACAACTATCCTTTGTTAAATTTTAGTTTGGGTAAGCCAACTACATGATCCTTTCTATATAGTCTTTCTATCATATCTTTGTTGGCATGTCCAAGTCTTCTATGCCACAATAGGGACTCATCATGACTAATAAGACATTTTACTTGGATATCAAATAAGTCTACTATATACAATTTCCATGCCTTTGGCTTAGAATTACAATTGAGTCATTCTAATCTAGGACTAAACAAATGTGAGATTCAAACATAATCTTCTCACCGTTGTCACAAAATTAATGGACACTTAGAAGATTATGCTTTAGTCCCTCAACTAGAAGTACATCTGAAATAGTAGTAGAATGTGGTTGTTTGACCTTACCAATCTCAACCACTACCTTTTTCATTATCTTCGAAGGTTAGTGTTCGACCATGTCTTTCTTTTAACTCAATGAATGCCTCCTTCTCCCCTGTCATGTGTCTTGAGCAACTACTATCGATGTACCACATGCTGCTTTGGTGGAGTTAGGCGCCGTGACTTTGGTGTTTGCGCCATAGTGCCAAAATTGTTGCCTACCTTGTGATGTATTTTTCTTACTCCATTTCACCCCTTCCATCCTCCAATCACTTGTACTTAATTTTTCTTCTAATTTAGCTCCATTCTTCCACTCTTCAATGTACTTAGAAAAATATATAAAACATATGAAATGCATACAAATCCTCAAGGATCAACAAGTAAATAAGCTTGTTCAATACTAAATATAAGTGAATAAAATTCACTTATCAATAGTTGGTTTAATTAAATCATACAACTTCATGTATTTATCTCATAAATTAAATTTAGTTTTATGAAATATTGGAATTGTTTCTGATACTGCACTACATATGATTTTATCATACATCATGAGTCCTGAGTCATTGGGGGTGCGGTTGGTCGCTATGAGATGTGATGATTCTTTGATGATTATGGTCTTGATGTTGTCCTAATGTTGTGTAGTATATGTTGGTACTAATATGATAGTATAATACAGAGATAATTGATCAATTATGACTCAATTGCATTATGTTCATGCCTTGGAGGCATGGTGGATGATAATATGATATAAATGTGATAGTAATACGATTTAATGGGTCATGATATGATATAATGTGCCTGAATGGCATGGATATGGTATTATGTTGTGCCTTAGTGGCATAGTGTGATATGATACAATACCTGCGAGCGGTGAATGTGCTAGGATGGAGTGATTTATGATATTTGTATATGATTTGTATGGTTTGAGTCAAGTGCACTTGATCTCCTTAGTAGATGTGGATGGTGAACCTGTTGTGTTTCCTTATGGAGTGATAAGGATGAGCCTCTCCTAGGGCTATGTGTGGGTGGTGAATTCCTGGCATTATGGGAGGTGGACTTAGCAAGCTTCTAGCAAGGGATACAGGTGTAACTCCTAGGGTGTTAAAATAAGGAAAAGTGTGGAGAAAGACTGTTAAGGCCATGATGGATATGATCCAATATGAAAATTTGAAGTTGTTAAGCCTATTACTTTAGTGCAAGTGAAAAGTTGAATACAATTGAGAAGGTGATGATTATTACATGATGTGATGTAGCTATTTCAGGACATAGTGTATGCATTTTAATGTGATTTTATGGTATTTACATGACATTATTATTGAGGAATTACCTATAGGCAAAATAGTAAAAAAGAATGAAGTAAAAGGGCATGAGCATGTTAAAAGAAGTTGAATATGAAAATGATGATTTGGAAAACATGTTAAACACAAAAGTTGTATCCCTTTAAATTATATTTTCTACTCACCAAGAATCATGTGATTTGGCCATTGTATGAGAAAGTTATGCTCAATTTACCAAACTTGCAAAAAGGGGGGCAATGGAAAGTTGAGCCCCAACGCCATTTCATGCATGGCAACAAACAGAAACTTAAGCCATGGCTCAGGCCGGTGTGCCAAGTTGGTGGCCCAACTTTTTATGTTGGGTTTCAGATTTTTTTTCATTTCTATTTCTTCCTTCCCCTTTCCCAATGCCCTAGCCTTAAACCCCATCCCCATAAGACTAGGGATCTTGCCATTTTGGGTAGGAAATCATGTGGCTTAGATGAATAATCCCTCTATCATGTATCTAAACCTGATTTCCTTTTGTTTGAATTGCGGAAGAATGTGGAAATTCAAGGTTACTGCAATTGACAGAGGTTTTTTGGAGATTTGGGGTCAATTTTTTGTCCTGGGGAGGAAGCCATGTGTGAAATGAGTGGTAAATTCATTTTCCCAAGTTAAATTAGTGGTTTTTGCTAATTAGGGTTTTGAACCCTTCATGAATAGTGAAATTAGGGGAAATTAGTAAAATTGTTGTATTAATAATGGGGGAATGATTAATTCATCAATTATAGTGGTTTAGGAGTTGTTTAAGGGTGAAAGATATAATTTTGGGTCATAACCTAACTAGAGCCTAAAAAGGGCCCTTGTGTATAAAATGTTTAAGCTGCTGAATCATGGAATTAAGGACTTAATTGACTTTTTTTATGGTTATTTACAGGTGAATCATGTTTTATACAAGATACATGTTGTAGGAAATGAAGATTCTTGGAGACATCTTGTTGAGAAATCATAACTTAAAGAGTGTTTAGCACATGTTTGTTGAAATGCTTCAATGAGAAGCTGTTTTGGGCATGATTGTTGGAATGACAGAGAATTGGATGCATTTAGAGCTCAATTAGCATAGTTTTAAATTTAATTAAATGTTGAGTATGTTGGATTTTGATTATATATTGATGGGTCTACATGAAACTTGGAACCTATTATAGAAATTTAATGATTTAACTCATGCATAAGACATGTTTGATGAAGTTCCCCAAGGAAAAGTGAATTATGTGTGAAGGGTTTGAGTGTAACCCTACAAACATAAGAGCCTAAGTAAATGGGATGGGGAATTAGTTTACTTTGGGATAGAATTAATTATTAATTAAGTTGGTTTGATATTAAGAGTATTAGATATGAACTGTATGATGTTAAGCATATAAATAGATTGCTATATCAATGTAGAAGTTGGAAGTTTAAACTATGCCCATCAAATACATGATGAAATGTCCAAAAGAAAACTATGTGTAAATTTAATTACTATGGAAGTAGGATTCAGGGGGCAATGTTGGGAACCTAGGTAGTTCAATTGAAGGCTGAGTTGAAGGTTTTTGAAAATGTTCTTTCATAAGGTAAGTAGGCATTATTTTTGACAAATGCATGGATGGGATATTGGTTATCCCATATGTTTGGATATCCTACACTTTGTTAATGATTGATGTTATTTTGTTATCCCTTGGATTGCAATGATTGATGTATCTTTTATGATATGAATATGGGATTATTTGGGATAGAAAGTATCCCGTGTCTTTATGATACTTATTCTTGTGTATTGATGTCTAAGTGTGAGGTATGAAGAGCATACCATTATTGTATGTAAATTGATAATTAAGATTGGAAAAGTATAACAGATATCCCCTTATGCAGTGCTGATTGATGTTATTATGTTTTGTGAATGTGTAATCATGAATTAATGGAGATTTTGAGTATCCTAGAGTTCTATATATGATAATTGAATGAACCTATGTATTGATAAAATGGGAAACATTTCATGATGGTATATATGTGCAAAAAAATGATATGTTGTGCCCACAGTCATGAGGTGTTCATGCCTGTATGGCATATTAAAAATATGTGATGGCCAAGGTAGTCTAGATTCTATATGTTTTGTACAATAAAGATATGTATGTTGTGATTTACATCTCAAGATGAGATGTGAGTGCATTGTATTTATGGTTATGTTTCTCGAATATCATGACAGAATGATTATTATTTTTATATGTATGGTTTGGTGTGAAATATGTTGTTTTTGGATTAATGCTTGTTTACTAATGTGCCTACTTACTATGTTAGCCTGGGAATCATGCCTTCTTATTTTAATTTTTGGCTGGCAGGACAGGTCAAAAATCCCAACTATGAATTTGGACTGGTGAGCAAATTTTGAAGATATTTTCTTAGTGGTATGATAAATTGGGATTGTAATCCCATTGTATATTTGAATAATTATATTCAAAAGATTTCAATTGATGTATATGAGATGTATTGGCATGTTATAGTATTGTAAATTATGAAATTGTGGATGGATCTATATGATTCAAGTGATGTACATTGCCATCATGAATCAGTTTCGATCTGGGCATCTGTGAATATGGGTGTGAGTTTTTTGGTTAGTATTGTTGTTTTATATTTATGAAAATGTCAATTTTATATGATTAAATGTATGTCATGTCTTAATCCTTATATTTCAAGGTAGGCTCTACTAGAATTTTGGCAAAATATTCCGTTATAAAGGGGGTGAATTATAGGGGAATGGTAAAATGCATAGGCCTCATGGCGGGATGTGATAACAAGATTGGACCAATTGCACATCGAAGAGGGGAGAGACTTGTGTCTTTATCCCTAGTGGGTTCTAATGATGAGTCTGACTAGATAGTGCTGTATTGATGATGAATGTGTCTTATGAGAATGTCTTAATAGTGAGGTTGTATATGAGTCCTGGTTATGAGTTTGACTCAATGATGACAATATATTTTGAGGATATGTCTAATCCTGATGAATTGTGTCTGAAAAAAGAGTGCAGGTATCTTATGGGCGTGGGCACATGTTGAATGGTCATGGAACGAAACATAGCATGTCATGGATGTATACATTGCTTAGATTTGTGTACATGTATTTGAGCATGTGGTTTCATTTGATTATTATTGTTTTCTGCATGGCTTACTTACTGAGGTTGCCCAGACTTATGCCATTTTATTCATTATTTTTAGTTGACAGTCCAAGCGATGAAGCCCAACTGGGGGTTGGTGCACATGATCGGGAGTAGGTGACAACCTTCTTAATGTTCTGATGAGTTAGAAGATGAATATGGTATTTGATGGTTATAATTATGTAATTAGATAGGGTTCATTTCATATGTATATTACTATATGTATGAGATGAGTATTTTGGCATATCGTGGTAGTGGATTGTATATGTGTTTGTCTTATCATGCCTTGCCATTACAATGCGGCTTATGATTCTGAGCAATGTGTGGGTTTATGAATGTGAAAGATGTGATGGTTCTGTTGATGAGGAATCCATGGATATATGTGGAGATTAATTGTACAGGTGTTGACCCCTTATATTTTAATGGAGACTCTATCAAATTTTTGGTAGAATCCTTCTTTAGAAAATAAGGATGTTAAAATGCGTAGGCCCCTAGGTGTAGTGTTACAACCCCTCACCATTTGAATCTAAGGAGTTGGAAGATAAAGAGGATGATTGAAGACATATCAATCAGGGAAGTCCTCATTTTCATTGCTTCTATTACACATTGAGGACTATGTTTGCTTTAAGTTTGGGGATCTTATTTGTGTTTATCTATCTACTTTGTGTGATTATGGTTATGTTTTGGTTTGTAAAAAAAGAAACTTTTTTTTAGCATTGATATAGGTTCTTATAGGAGACCAATGATATGAACATGATGTTTAATAATGGCTTAGAAAGAAAATGAAGGATGTCAATTCTGGTTGGGTGCTTGACTTGAATGCTCATCTAATTTACTTTAGATTCCTAACACATTTGATCACATAGCCATTTTTGTTTGAATTCATTGAGTACTTAGCAATAGTTTAGGTGTCTAAGTATGCATAGCTTAGTTTAAACTCTAGAACACATTGCAATTAATGTTTGAGATGAACATTCGATGATTTAAAAGAAAAGCATGAAAAAGGACTCATCAAAATTGTGGAGGGATCACATCTCCATAAACTAAAAAGAAAATAAGTTTGGGGGTGTGGTAGTAATACAACTCAAAAATTAGGGGGGATCACATTCCAAGAATATAAAAGAAGATAAGTTTGAGGAGTGTCGTAGTAATACAATCCACGAAAAGGAAACAAGAAGAGTTAAGTGGAAAGAAAGAAAGTAAAACATCATATTCATATCTATTGTAGTTTTCTTAATTTGTGAATTCATAAGGTTTGCATTGAATATGTTTCACTTAGTTACATAAATTAATCTAAGTATGAAATTATTTAAATTAGAATGGCTATAACTCTTTGCAATAATTATCCAAAGAACTCAAGAAGATTAACATAGCTTAGAAGAAAATGTTGAAATGTCATGCATGTCTAGAATTTCAACTTGAACATCATCCTGTCTACCTTTAATTGATCAATGTTGATGGTTGTGTTTCTTTCAAAAGTTTACTCTTGTGTTTTGCTCAAGGACGAGCAAATGAGCAAGTTGGGGGATATTTGATAAGTAAATTTTATTCACATACATCTCATATTGTTCAAGCTTGTTTATTTGTTAATTCTTTAGAAATTTAGATGCATTGCATGTGTTTTTTTATTGGTTTTTCTAGGTGCATTGGAGGGAGGAAAAATAGAGTAAAACTAAAGAAAAGAAAGGTTGCAATTGAATAGCGGAAGGAAGGAAAGAATAGAGAAGGCAACACATGTAGTAAAGTGGGTAGCAGCATGGGCAATGCAACACCCAAACCAAGGCCACAACACCCAACTTGACCAATGACACCCATGCATCTAGCAAAATGGGTGTTGCGGCGCTAGCAATGTGCAAGATTTTAGCTCCACAATTTCTTGGTTTTAAGGGTTTTTCGAGGATGGTTTGGAAGGACACTTTTGGGACATTTTAGGGTTTTCTTGGCTACATTTTTAGGGTTTTCTAGAGAGATTTTGAGGACACTTTAAAGAGAAGAAGATCAGGTTTTAGAGATCAAGAGAATGATCTTGGATTCAAAGATTGGAAGTAAAGTTGAAAGCAGAAGATCTTGGTTTTCATTATTTCAATGGCTTTCTTTCCTTCTAATTGTGGAGTTGATTTTGGGGATTTGAACTATGACGATTTAAACTATTGTTTGCTTGATTTATTCTACATCATGAGTAGCAAATCTCCCCATTTCTAGAGGGGAGATGGATTTTATGTGAAATTCATGGTATAATTAATGAATTGGTTGATTGATCTTGCAATTGGTTTATTTGTGATGTCTTGCGGTTAGTGCTTTTAATTTATTGGTTATTTATTGAATGATCATGTATTTAGGGTTTGACACTCGGGAGAGGTAACCCCAAATAGGATCTAGGCATTACAATATAAAATCATAGATGACTCGAGAGAGCTTCTAGGTTTTATGAAATCATTACAAAGAATCTTAGATTTTAATGCATTTGTAATGTTCTAATTTTTATAGGTATATCGAGATTAGAATTTTGGCAATAGATACTTGACTTGACTCTCAACAGAGGGAGTTGAGTGTTGTTGCATTCTCAATTATAAACCAATGCAATGATCAGTCTGGAATAATTTGAAAACAACATGAGTGAAGCATAAATGAAATCAATCCTCTAGAGCTTTCATACCTTGATTTATTCAATTTAAAGCTTGTCCATTTCATTTATTATTTAATTCCTTATTGATCAGTGATTAATATAAAGTTATAATTATTTATAATAATATCTAGAGACTAATTAAAATATATAATCCTTGTGGATATTACACTCTCTCACCTATATACTTGATACCATACACTTGCGGTATAATTAGCTATAGATCTAAATCTCTAGATTCTTACCTGTTCACACATAAAGATCTATATCTATTTTCACCTAATCTCCTATTTTTATAGCCTTGTAACTATTGGGAAAGTTTTTCTCAAAAGAGGTTAAAGAACAAGTCAAATAGGCTCAAAACCTGGAACTGCATAACTATCAGTAATGGACACAAACTGTTAACATTTTCCACAAAACTGTCAACATTTGTTTGTCATAAAGAATCTGTCAAGGTTTAAATTTTTTGAATTTTTCCCTAACTGGAAATTAGTCAAAGTTCAAACATCACCGAATTCAAATCTATCAAGGTTCAACTTTGTCGGATTTATCCCTAACTAAAAATCCATCAAGATTTGAAAACCTAATTCATCAAAAAATGTTAACGGATTATACAATCCATCGATGTTTTGCCATAGCCTGAAATACATCCTTTCTAAACTATACCTCAACCTATTTTACATCAATCCATTCCACATACAAAATAACCTCATTAATCATTCGCTCACTCTTCATAATCAAATGAAAAAAATACATACCAAACCAATTACATTCCACATCTAATTCAATCAACAACACTTTTGAATTCATTTTGGAATTAAATTTGTGTTGAGTCTAGATGTTTGGTTTTGATGAGTAACAAAACTTGTTTAATGAGTTGAATTAAGCTAATGAGTTATTGTTGAGATTTTTGAATTATAAGAAACTTTGAAAGGATGCAAAAAGTTTCAGAGAGATGTTCAAAGGCTTTAGAGGAAGCTTCAAAAGTTCCAGAATTATGTTTAGAAGTTTTAAAAGGACTATTATGAATTTAGAGGAAAAAAAAGCTTCATAAGAAGAAGAAGAATAAATTTCAGATGCACATTTAGAAGGCTCAGAGGAATGCTCAGAAATATGAAGAATTTTTAGTGAGAAGAAGTTTCAAAGGAAGAATTCTAGGCTTAAGAGGAATGTTCAGAAGGAGGAATTCTAGAGGAAGCATTTAGAGGTTTAGAAGATGCTTTAGAGGTCAAAAGCGGGACATGTTCAAATTTAAGGAAGTCTTAGAAGTTATATCATAGTTTCAGAGGACACATTCAAAGTTAAGAGAAAGCTTTAGAGGCATGATATTTCAAATATTTTGGTGTGTAATTTTTAGTGGAAGCTTCAGAGGATTGCCCCCAACCATCAGAGTTTTGGAAATGCAGTCATTGGTGGTGGTTGGGAATGTTAGCATTCAGAGGGAGCATTAGAAGATTGAATATTCTCTTTAGAGTTCTAAAATACCAATGTTGAATGGTGACCTGACCTTCAGAGGTCTGAAGCTTAACTTCAGAACTCTAAATTCATAAAAATGTAGTTTTTATCAAGTAAACTACAAGTCATTTCAAATGGTTAAAAATTTACCAAAAACTATTGCAATGGCTAGAATCAATCTGGAACTTATACAAAGGAGTTCTAGTGAAGAAAAATGAGATACTTGTGGATTAAATACAAATCAATCATAGAAACTCAAGTCTCCAAAGTGCAATCACTCTAACAAGCTTTAACGTTCAAAGAACTTCAAAGCTGCATCTTTTCACTTCAGAGGAGAATGAAAACACTATAATGTATTCATTGTATATCTTGCATGAGAGCTTTAATTGTATGTACATTTAGGCCTAGTTAGAGGTAGTTTATTTATACACTTTTGTATTTGAAAAGGGGATTTGCTGGTTAGCTCTAGAAAATAGATTGTATGAGTTGGTGGTGAGCTTAAAGGGAAACCATTGTGTATGAGTTTTTTGTTAGCTCATGGGAAACTAGGTTGTATGAGTTCTTGGTGATCTCGGAAAACTAAGGGAGGTGTGATTTCACACAGTTATAGTCAAACCCAAGGTTGGGGATACCTTGGAGAGTGAAGTAGGTGTCATGGGGGCCCAAACTACTATAATCCTTGTGTGCTTCTTAACCTATGCACTTGTGTGCCTCCACTACCATTTATTTTCTGCACTTGCATATCCCATTTGTTTTCTCCACTACAAGTGACAACAGAGAGTTTTGGGACCCAACAAGTGGTATCAGAGTCGGGCACTGAAATTGGGATTCAACGTCTTTATCTCTACCTCAGTGTGATCCCGTATGATAAACAATTTTGGTGGGATCATAGAGGGTCAATCAACCATTATACCTTCATATTTTGATGGGGAGCATTATAGCTATTGAAAGATGAGAATGAAGAATTTTTAATTGTCAATAGTTATAATTTGTGGAAGATTGTAGAAGGAGTGGTGCTCTCTACTTCAAAAGAGAGTCAGTGGACTAACCAGAACATTAGAGCAGTTCAATTGAATGTCAAAGCTAAGAATGCTCTATATTGTGCTCTCTCTCTCTCTCTTTAAGAATTTGAAAAGATATCCTCATGTGAAATTGATAAGGAAATTTTGAACCATTTGCAAGAAGTTTATGAGGGGACAAGAGAAGTGAAAGAAGTTAGGATTAGTTTGCTTGTCCAAGAATATGAGCCATTTTGTATGTTTAGTGATGAGTCTATTTTTGATATGTTTTCTAGATTTTTGATACTCACTAACCACCTAAAATATTTAGGCCATGAGATTCCTTGTTCAAAGTAGCTTAAAAATATTTTAAGCTCTCTTCAAGAGGATTGGATTGTTACAGATCTTCCTAACGCAAGTTCACATATCATCAACAAGTAATAAAATGATAGTAGAGATCATTCCCATGAGAACTATGATTACCAAGTACGAAATTACTCCAACCCTAAATTCTGTTTGAACAATCAAATGATGAAAATAAGGGAGAAAAGAAATCTAAACCTAATGGAATTGATAAGAATCCAAATCTAGACAAGTCGGGATTTAATTAATTAAGACTTCTAGGGTTTCCGATTTCACCAGATTAATACTATTCAATTTCACCCAATTTAATCAATTAATATTTATTCCTATGTTGATAATGAATTTCTCTTTTCTAATTATTAACTTTTATGAAGCAATAACAATCTATCTTAACTAGCAAATTTTCTACATCTCTATGAAAATTCTAAACTAACCAAGCTGCATTAAGAGCAAGAAATTCATGGTGTTATACAAGCCTCATGTATACCTCTATCTTATCATAATCTTATATTATTTAATCATGGTCTAATTCAATTATTGCTTCTTAGCTTCAAATTGAATCACAAATAATGTTAAAAGGCTATGCACACTTTCACAAGCATTAAATTTAGATTAAATACTCAACATAGATAGTGAATTGTTGATCCTAGCCCTTTTGCTTAGCTTGATTTTGATGATAAATGTGATTAATTAGCTGAGTTTTGATGATGAGCAAAAATGTGAGTGATGTTTTAAGCTAATAATTGTTACGTTCCCAAGTGTGTAATGATAAACATATATAAAACATATTTAGGGAAGTAACTTTAGATGTGTGGAAAACATGTATACAAGTTTATATGAGAGACAAGAGACAAGATCTACTAGTCAATTAACAGAGAAGAAAATCATGTAAATACTCAAGAAAGAATGACCTTGAACTTAGAAGAGTATTTCAAATGTTATGGGATATGTCTAAAACTATGAGAAAAAACTCAAAATATGAAGAAGTTTAGAGAGTCTAAAGAATGAAGGCTGTAATCACACAAAAGTCTAAAACAACTTCAGAAGTATTTTAGATGCTAGATCCAAGCTTCTAAGGGCAAACTACAATTGAAGGATATGTCTCACATTAAACATGAGCTTCAGAGTAACTAACATGAGCTTTAGAGTAACTTTAGAGATGCTTCAAATGTGCGGAAGTATGTTGCTGAAGTAAACAAAGTCAGATGCCAAAGTTTTGATGTTAAAATAGCTTCAGAATTGCTTCAGATGTTCAAAGATCAACTTCACAAGTGTTGAAGCATAAAGCCTTAATGTTGAAGTGTTAATGACACTTTAGATGTGCTAATGTGTGCAACACAAGTTAGATGTGTTGAAGCATGAAGCCGCAACACTGAAAGTTTAATGCCACTTTAGACGTTCTGAAGATTCACTTTAGATGAGTTGAAACATATTTACAATGCGTCACTGAAGGAACAAATTAGAAGCATTCAAAATTGGCTAAGTCCCAAACTTCAACTGTCACGAAGGACAATTTAAAATGTGATGAAGCATCACTTCAGACATTCCCAAGCTAATATTTGAAGTACTAAAGTTCAAAGGTCCATGACTAAGTAATTCCTGTTGCTTCAGATGGTCTGAAGTCTTACATTAGATGTGCAAAAGCACTTCAGATGAAACCAGTTTGACTCAATCATAAGGAGCATGAGTTGTGTCACTTTAGATGTGTTAGGATTAATGTGTATGATTTTAATGACAAAACTTATCTTAAGACTTAATTTATGCTAATGATGCTTCTAGTTTAGAAAGCTTAAAATGTAGATAAATATGATGGATCATTTACACATATGCTTCATAAAGATATCACTTTGTGTTTGAATATGTTTTTATGCATAATAATGATTCAAGAATATATCCATGATTCACAAACTTATGCGTATCATATATGGATGCTTTAAGAATAATCATCAAGTTCACAAAGTGGCAAGTGCAAAAAATTCAAAGTGTAGGACCTCATTCGAATAGGGGAGTTAGCCACGAATACTTCCTGCCTCGTACCTGCATGAGGGTAGCGCCTGTGATCCAGCAGGTTGCTAGAGGCGCCACCTCATACTTCCTGCCAAACAATTTAGACCAAGGAAGAAACCACCTACTGACTCCTAGTTGCCTACCCATGTCGACTGGCGTGCAGATGCAAACAGCAGGCGCTTGCTGTATCGCCTATAAGTGGACAGTAGGAATACGTTTGGGAGCTTTTCTAGAAAAATGACTGGGGTGCAGATGCCTGTGATAACGATTGGAGACCTCCAACTGTTGTAAAAATGAACATTGTAAGCCACAAATTCAACTCAAACTTCTTCTAATGGTCAATATTTTTGATGATCTATTTAAGAAGAAGTTGGGACAAAAAGAAATAACAAAAATTGAGCTTTAATCATCAAGAATCCTTTGCAACCCTAGGGCAAGTGATCAAACCTTCATTTACTCATTCAAGAGCTTTCACCTTCCAATTTCCATTCAAGGCCAACTCCTTCAATACCAAAAAGGAAAGATCTTCTACAAAAAAAAGAGTAACACTCAAGTCATCCCTGAAGCTCACCAAGAACATTGCTTAAAAGTGTACACCTTTTCTTTCTCAATTTTCTTTTGTGTATTCCTTGAGTTGATAGAGATCAAGCTCAAGAAGAGCAAATGGATTGTTAGAGAGATTGTTCTCATAATCGATTGCTTAGTTTATGCCCCCTTGAGCTAGAATTAAGAAGAGCAAGTCGATTGTTGGAGAGATTGTTCTCATAATCGATTGCTAAGTTTACACCCTCTGGAGATGGAATCTAGAAGAGTGCGAGGAGCACTATTATAATTTCATTATAGTGAGATAGTGGAACCCAAGGCATAAAGGGTGTGCTCTTGGAATAGTGAAGTAGAGAGGGTTGCTCAAACCACTATACATCGTGTCTTCTATGTGTGATTGCTTTATTTTATTACATTATACTGCTTTATTAATTATTTGAATACAATTTGCACACAAGAATAAAAAGAGAGAGTTTAACTAAAGAGGGGTTAAGTAAGAAATCTTTATAAACCCAATTCACCCTTCCCCTCTTGGGTTAAGCAAAGCCTAGCGGACCTAACTAGTGGTATCAGAGCAGGCTACAAGCATATTTGTAGAGATCTAAAATGGAAAACCCATCATCATCCTCCACTCATGTATTCGTCGAGGGGCAATCTTCTACTTGGCCACCCCTCTTCTTCGATGGAACAAATTTTTCATATTGGAAATTAAGGATGAAATAATTCTTATGGCTACTGACATGGATTCTTTGAAAGCCATAGTAGTAGGAGTAACCCTTTCTACAACTAAGATTAAAGGTTGGGGCAAAGAAGAAATAATAAATGTTCAAAACTAAAGCAATGAGCACATTATTTTGTGCCTTATCTGCAAGTGAATTCAACAGATTTCATCATGTACCACTGCCAAAGATATCTGGGACAAATTGGTGTCAATATATGAAGGTTCTTCCCAAGTCAAGGTAACTAGGAGGAACATACTTATAGGAGAATTAGAAATTTTAAATGAAAGAAGAAGAAAGTATTTTAGAAATATATGACATTTTTCAAAAATCACTAACGCTCTCAAACTATTAGGGAGAGAAATTTTTAATTCTGAATAGGTTATGAAGATCTTGAGAGTATTACCTGAGTCATGTAATCAAAAGATCATAACAATTGAGGAAGCAAAAGACCTAAATGTGCTCAAATTCAGTGACCTTATTAGCTCCTTGATGTCTCATGAACTTATCAATAAAGAAAAGCAGCAGTGAGTTAGATTCACAAACTAAAGATGAAGTTGCTATGCTCACCAAGAATTTTAGGAAATTTGTAAGAAGAAATAGAGCCAACATTTCAAGAAAACAATTTAGACAAGACAAGAAAAAAAGAGAAAGAAGAAGAAGCTTGCCTCAATGTTACAAGTGTGGTGGATTTTGATGCATTTTTGCAATATGTCCAAATGAAGAAAAAGTTGACTTAAATGAGAGAGAAGATAGAAAAGAAAAATAAACTAGAAAACCATCGAAGAACCAAGCAAGGGGAATGTATGTAAATGACAAGGAGTCCTCAAGCATAAGCTCAAGTGAAGGAGATGACAATGAAATGGGAAATCTAGCAAGTATTTGTTGCATCGCACATATAGAAAATGACTCCACAAGCTATATTTCTACAAATATCAATGTATAAACAAATTGAAAACTAAAGTAAATTCTTACTATTCTGATTCCTTTGATTCTTTAAGACCCACCATTAATTCTAGCAAATGCAATGATCTTGATGAATTGCAGCAATCATACAATTCTTTTTTCAATCAATTTGAAACTCTTGGATAAAAATTCATCCAAAAGAAGAAACACTTTGACTCTATTATCAAAGTAAATGTTATTCTTGCAAATAAAACTCTATCTATATAAAAAGAAGTTAGAGACCTGAAGAAGGAGATGAAAATATTAAGTAATATGTCGAAAAATTTCTCTAATCTAGGAGAATCAATGACCAAGTTTTACATATGACTGGATAAAAGAGCACAAGAGGACTTGAGTGTGAACAGTCAAGTTATGAAGAATCACAAAAGATCACAAAATTCTGTGAATGGACCTAGGGTATGAATCTTACGGAAGAGAGAACGAATTGTGCTAACATTAGAAGGTTCATAAAACATTCTTGGGTGAGAAAACCAATGACATATCAAGCACCAAAAGAAACTCCCAGCAAATGTTACTTTTGCAACAAAGAAGGAGAAAAAGTACATGATTGTTATGCTAAAAGTTATAAAGAAGAGGTGCTAAATTGGTATGGAAACCTAAGAAAAATGCACATTTATCACTAACATAAATGGACCAATTGCTTGGGCACCAAAGAGGTAAGTAGAATGTTCTCTGTTTATGATTACAGTCAAGTCTTAAACCCACAACGAGAAACACTTGGATCATGGATAGCGGATCCTTAAGACGCATGACCAGGAACAAAGACCTCTTTGAGGAGTTGAAATTAATAAATGGAAGGATAGTTGCATTTGGCAACAATGATAAATGATTCATCAAGAGTGTCACACCCCACCTAGGGGCCTATGCATTTTACCATACCCCTAAAATTTTCCCAGTTATAAGGGGATGACTCTACCAAAAATCTAGCGGAGTCTAGCCTAAAATAAAAGGATCTAAACCTGTGTATTTATTATCATATAAATGATAATTTTAATTACATAAAAGACTGGCATAAACTATAAAACACACACCCACAACTGCCTTACCAAAACGAATCATGATGGCAATACATAACTGGAAAACAGATCCATTCACAATTTTATAATTTACCTATTATGACATGGCAATACATCTCTTTTATACATTAATTGAAATCTTAAATACAATTATACAATTTCACTATGGAATTACAATTCCAAATCATTATACCATGAGGAGGGCCTCTTCAAATCTTACTCACCCGTCCCAATCCATAGTTGGGATTCTTTACCTAACCTGTTAACTAAAAAAATAAAAATTAGAAGGCATGAGTTTGGGCAAACTCAGTAACTAGGCACGATATAAACAATAATGAATTAGAAACTACACATCCTAAACCAAAACATGAATAACATAGGATAATGTAATCACACCATGAATATATATATATATATATGTATCCATGAGGCTCAAGTCCTCATTAATCCAAGATACATTTTATGTTGATCAGGCATATAATATCCTAACTATGCTATATAGGCATGACAAATCATGCCATATTTATATACATATGCCACTAACAAATGCTTTCCATTCCATTAAAGCAAAAATGTGGGATAATTCTTATCCTCATTAATTATCAATTATCACATTCACATAACATTATAACATCAACTAATGCAATATAAGGGGATATCTGTTATCCCCATACATCCAAGCATTCATGTATTATCATAATTATCCATTCATATACAATGCCAAGATATTCTTTATCCCCTCTCACATAGACATCCACACACAAGAATAAATATAGTCATACATATAGATACAGGATACTATCTATCTCGAATATTCAAATTTTTGTATCATAAAATATATACCAATTGAATAAAGGAACACACTTGATCCCTTTCAATCCACACATACACGATACATCGCACAATACCACAATCATGGGATATGCTGTATCCCATCAAATTCACATAGTCACATAGTATACTAATAATAACCCATTTAATACATAATCAAGGGATACTAGCTATCCCAAACATTCCTGTATTCACAAAATATAATAAACATCAACCTTTAACAAAGTACGGGATATCCACTATCCCCAATAATCCACATGTACATATTCAAGTTACCAAAAGAATCATGGGATGTTTGTTGACATAAATGCATGGTTTCGATGAAAAAAAAACTTGATTAAAGATTATATACTAATGATTGTTATTAAGATTTTAACACGCAGAATCAAGTTATAGGTCTTAAAAAAAATGAGCATAGAAAATATATTCCATGTCGACAAGGCTTGAGCAAGTAAAGAAGTAAAAGGCTAAGTGTCATAACAGACAAAGCATGAATGAAAAAGACTCGGCTATTTCCATTCATCTGTCAAAGTGGAAGATTATATCTGACAGATACAAGATAGCTTCATCTATCAAAAGCAAGCCATAGTTAAACCAATGGTCGTCTAACGAGAATAGATAAAGGTAGAAGGAGTGACGATATTTTAGTAGAACAAAAACTTCGTCTGCCATCAACAGATAAAACAAAGAAGCAAGAATTGTATAACAGAGTAGAGACTTCGTCTATCACAAGCTAATGATCATCTATTGTCAATAGATAAAGCGAAAGAAGCAAGGACCATCTAGCAAAGCAAAGAATTTGTTAGTGATTGTCTTTGGTCAACAAACAAAGCAAAGATAACTCATCAGATGAAGCACTAAAGAAACTGGACATCCATGCTTCTATAATTCAATAGACAAACCTAATAGACAAAGAGCTGAAGCAACAATACATCTGTCTCTACAGTGCAACAAAAAAATCACAAGACAGAGAAATTGAACGAATGATTCATCTGGTAGCAATAGTAAGGGTGATTCATCTACCACTTACGAAAGACAAAGACAAAGGAACTTTATCTTATGGACAACTGGACGGATACTTCGTCTATCATAAGTAAAAGACAAGCAAAAGTCAAAACGAATCATTGGTTTTCACTCAGCATTAATAATGATCTTTCTATATTTATGAAAGAGGTAGCTATTGCAATAATACCCTGACCAGAGCTTATTGAGAAACCAGAAATCATTTTCTCCAATGTTGGTGATGTAGGCTTTCCAATATATGAGAATTAAGTAGAAGTTAGAGAGTTCAAAAATACACTAATTAAAATGTCTTCTATTATTAATGGAGCTCACCTACCACCAACAACTAGAATTCAAAATAGCTATAAATGAAGCATCATTGGAGCAGGAGATAAAAGAAAGAATTGAGAAAATCATTCAAAATCTTCTTGAGACCATTTACTGATCTGAGCTAAACCTTCTGGAATCCTTCAAGAGTCAAGAGCTTTGCATTCAAACCTTCCTCAACTTTCTTTGAAGGCTCTCATATACCTTTGCAAAGATTATTTACTTCTGCATTCAATTTTTAGAAACCTTCCCCTATGCTTATTGAGAAATTCCAGTGCTTAAACTTTTGATATCCATTTCTTGTAAAGGTCATTGAGCTAGTAGTTGAGACTAGACTCAAGAAATGTTGTGACTGTAGTGCAAACAAGAGCTATTTATTCATGCCCCCTAGAGCTAGAATTTAGAAGATTGCTAGGAGCACTATGAATACACCCTCATAGAGCTAGAATCTAAAAGAGTGTTGGGAGCACTATTTATGCCCCCTAGAGCTGAATCTAGAAGAGTCCTGGGAGCATTATTGTATTTCTGCCATTAGGAATAGTGGAACCCAAGACACTAAGAGAAAAGTGTTCTTGAAAGAGTGGAATAGAGTGTTTACTCGAACCACTATAAAAATCATTGTTTCTTATTTATTTTATGCATTTATTGATTGAGTGATTGATTGCTAGAGGGAAGAGTAATCCTAAAGGGGTTGAGAAATAATTTTTAAGTACCTAATTCAACCCTCCCCTCTTATGCTTTTGCCTAACCTTTGGGAACAACAAGTGGTTCAGAGTGGACTACGTAAACACTTGTAGTGATCCAATGGCAAACCCATCATCCTCATTACAAATATTCACCGAGAGGCAATCGTCTACTCGGCCACCCCTATTTGATGGAACCAACTTCGCTTACTGCAAGTTAAGGATGAAGCAATTTATTAAAGCCAATGATATAAAATCTTAGAAGGCTATTAAAGTTGAAATCACTCTCTCCACTGCTGAAGTAGATGCATAGATCAAAGAGGAAGCTACCTTAGTCCAAAATAATGCAAAGGTTATGAACTCTTTATTTTGTGGACTATCTGCATGAACTCTTTATTTTGTAGACTATCTTCATCTAAGTTTGATAAAGTATCCTCTTGTACAATTGCAAAAGAAATCTGGGATAAATTAGTGTCCATTAATGAAGGTTCCTTACAAGTTAAGGGAACTAGAAGAAAGACATTGGTAGGAGAACTAGAAAACTTTAGGATGAAGGAAGGAGAAAGTATTTCTGAAATGTATGCTCGTTTTTCTAAAATTACTAATGCTTTGAACAGTTTGGAAAGAGAAGTTATAAATTCTGAGCAGGTGACGAAAATACTAAGGGCACAACTAGAATCATGGAACCAAAAGATTATAGTAATAGAGGAAGCAAAGTATCTAAATACTCTTTTGGTGGATGATCTTATTAGCTCATTGATGTCACATGAGATGATTAAGAAAAGAAGGGAGGAGCCGACAAAGCCAAAGAAAAGCATTGCTCTAAAAGTAACTAAAGAAAACAGTAGTGATCTAGCATCATAATCTGAAGATGACATGGCCATGTTGGTCAGAAATTTTAGAAAGTTTCCAAGAAGCAATAGAGGTAGCTCTTCAAGGAGACAACCTAGACAATCAAAGAAAATGACTAAAAAAAAGAAGGATCTCCTTACATGCTATAGATGTGGAGGGATTAGACACATGTCTCTTGAATGTCCTAATGAAGAAAAAGTAAATATGAATGAGAAGGATAATAGAAAATAAAAGAAACACTTCAAGAAGTCCTTAAGAAACTAAGCTAGAGGAATGTATGTGAATGATAAAGAATCATCAGGAACTAGCTCAAGTAAAAAAGATGACAACAAAGTTGGACACCTCACAAGAATATGCTACATGGCTTAGATGGAGAATGAATCAACATATCAAATTACCATTAAAAAGAAGTGCACAACGGAGTTAGAGACAGAGGTAAACTCGTTTTACTCTTATAGTTCTAATTCTTCAAGTTGAAATAGCACTTGTGACAAATGCAAAAAACTTGTTGAGTTACAACAATCATACAACTCTCTCTTTGGTGATTTCGAATCACTTGACCAGAAACACTCAAAAGAAAAGACACTTTAATGCAACTATCA
Source organism: Pouteria campechiana (assembly GCA_036873735.1). Classification (NCBI taxonomy): domain Eukaryota; kingdom Viridiplantae; phylum Streptophyta; class Magnoliopsida; order Ericales; family Sapotaceae; genus Pouteria; species Pouteria campechiana. Next base: position 35,675 of record JAYJMB010024784.1, read on the forward strand.
AAATAAACTCTATTATAGCAGAAAAAAATCTCTCTATAAAAGGATGTTGGAGATCTGAAGAAAGAGATAGAATTATTAAACAACATGTTGAGTAAATTCTCCAATCTAGGAGAATCTATGATCAAAATAATGAGAATGACCGATAAAATTAGCAAAAAGGGACTTTGCTGTGAGCGATCAGATGATGAAAATTTATAAAAATTTGTTGGATGGTCCAAGGGAGTGAACCTCACAGAAGAAAGGAAAAATTGTCCAAATATTAGAAGGTTCATGAATTATCCTTGGATGAAGAAACCAATGAAATATATTGCATCTAGCAAAGTTTCAAATATTTACTATTTCTACAACAGATTTGGACATAAAGTGTATGATTGTTGTGCCAAAATGATGCAAGCAAAAGTTGCTAAGATGAGATGAAAACGCAAGAAATGTGCACACACTTATACCACACATTTCCACTAACATCATTGGATGCAATACTTGGGTACCAACAAGGTAAGAAGAAAACTTGCTTTGAATGCAGGTAAGTCTCAAAGCTACATCTAGAAATGCATGGTTCATGGATAGTGGTTGTTTGAGACATGTGACTAGGAACAAAAAGATATTCAAAGAATTAAAGCCAATGGATGGAGGAACAATAGCATTTGGCAACAATGATAAAGGTCTTATCAAGGGAATAGGTAAATTTAATGGTTTATTCAATGCATGCATAGTGGATATATTATATGTAGAAGGACTCAAGCACAATCTACTAAGCATCAATTAATTATGTGATAAGGGTCACAAAGTTGTGTTTGAACCATTTGCATGTAATGTATTCAGTATAAATAATGATCTACTATTTAGCAAAAAAAGGTATAGAAATGTTTATCTAGTACAACTGGATGATATAGTTGGAAAATGCTTAATTACAGTCAAGGATGATCCATGGGTATGGCATAAGAGGATGGGACATATCAATATGTCAAATATCAAATCTTTGTGGAAAAAGGGACTTGTAATTGGTCTAGCGAAATTAAACTATGATAAAAATCAAATATGTAAATCCTGTCAATTGTCAAAATAGACCAAAGTATCCTTCCATCCTAAAAATGAAGTATCTACATCCAGACCTTTAGAACTATGGCATATGGATTTATTTGGACCATCAGACAAAGTCACCCTTGGAGCAAAAAGTTATGTATATGTGATAGTGGATGACTGCTCTAGATTTACATGGGTAATTCTCTTGACTAAAAGAGACAAAGCATTTTCAATGTTTTGTACTTTTTCAAAGCTAGTCCAAAATAAGAAACAAATGTTTATTCTATCCATCTGTGGTGATCATGGTGGTGAATTCAAGAACAAAAGATTCATTGATTTTTGTGATGAAGCAGGAATTCACCATAGTTTCTCATTCCCCAAAACTCCTCAACAAAATGGAGTTATGGAAAGAAAGAATCAGACAATTCACAAAATGGCAAGAACCTTGCTAAATGAAAGTAAATTATCCAAAAGATTCTGGAGAGAAGCAGTTAGTACAGCTTGTCATGTGCTGAATAGGGTTACCATAAGAGCAACGTTAAAGAAAACCCCATATGAGCTTTGGAAAGGGAAAAAAACCAAATATCCCATATTTCCATCCCTTCGGATGCTTATGCTATGTGCTGAACAATGGAAAAGATAACCTTGGAAAGTTTGATCCAAAGAGTGATGAATCTATCCTTTTTAGTTACTCTTCCAACAGTAGAGCATTGAGAGTCTACGTTAACAAAACGCAAGTTGTAGAAGAATCCATACATGTTAAATTTGATAAAGAAGGATAATGATGAAAAAGGTAAACTCGTAGATCAAAAATAATATAGAAGTATGATTGGATCTCTTCTCTACCTTACTATATCTAGACCAGATATTCTATTTAGTGTATACTTATGTGCTAGAATTTAGTCCAGTCCTAGAGAATCTCATCTTACTCAGTGAAATGAATTTTTAAGTATTTGGTGGACACACTAAGTCTAGGACTTTATTATCCCAAAGGAACTAATTTTGAACTCATCGGATATTTTGATGTTGATTTTGGAGGATATAAAGTTGATAGAAGAAGTACTAGTGGAACTTATCAATTTCTAGGAAATAGTTTAGTATCATGGTTCTCTAGAAAATAGACTAGTGTTGCTCTCTCTACAGCAGAAGCTGAATACATAATAGCTAGAAGTTACTGCGCTCAATTGTTATGGATGAAACAACAACTTTCCTATTATGGACTAAGCTATAGAGATATAACCATTAAATGTGACAATATAGTATTATATACTTGGCAAAAAATCCCATTTTACATTCAAGACCTAAGCATATAGAAATCAGGCACCACTTTATTAAAGATCATGTTAAAAAACATGACATATGTCTAGAATACGTGCTCACAAATGATAGTATAGAATTTGGTATGATATTTTTACTAAGCCACTATCATTAGAAACCTTCTGCAATATTAGAGTAGAATTAGGTATGAGTAATTGTAACACCTGTGGTGTTGAAATTTGGGGGAATTTTTTTGCATTATAGTAAAGTAAAGCATTGTGGTAATATATAGTGTTTTATAAAGAAATTTGTCATGGAAAATTACATTGAAGAAAGAGAATGGCTTCGGTAGTAGTTTTGAGTGATATTGACCCAAGTAGTAATTTTGAATTAAGTCATATATATGACTTTTATGATTAATGAAACATGCTTATTAGGCATAATGTGACATGTATGAGGTTTTAAATTGAACTTTAGAGACACTCTTTCAATTTTGAATCATTGAGTTAAATGTTCTGCAAAAAGAACTGAAATGGTGAATTTAGGAAATGCATATCTATGATCAATGTGAATGGCCTAAGATAGTTATTATATGTAGTGTAATGTGTGTGGAGCATTATTTTGAGTTTTGGATGTAACTTGGAATGAAAATGGTCTATGAAGTTACTTGTGATAGAAAATTCAGTTAAAAAGAACTGAATAGGTGATTTTTGACAATTGACCTCAAATGAGATGGAAAATAGCATGAACATATTTTTTTCATGTATGTAATGTGTGGGGAATCTTGGTTTAAGATTTGGATGCATTTTAGAATAAAAATGGCATGTGAAGTCATTATAGCAGAAAAATTCAGAGAAATTTTGTTAAAAACAACTGGATGAGTAAATCTTAGAAATTAACTTCAAATAAAGTAGTAAATATCATAAAACGTCTTATTTCATGTATGTGATATGTGATAAGTGATTATTGGGAGAATTGAAGTGTTTTATATCAAATGGGGCAATGGATGATTTTTCATAAGTGTCAAAGCTGAATTTGGAAAAAGGGTTTATTGTGATTGCATTTGGACATGGACAATAGACTAATTTGAAAGTGTATTCAGCATAAAATTTGTAGGTCATGAAATTATCTATCCAATGGAAGATAAATGACTCAATTCTAATGTCGTATGAGAAAGTTATGATTAATATACCAAAGTTGTTCCAAATGAATGAAAAATAATAAGATAAATGTGATAGGTCAACTTCATGAAAGATTTTGACATATATTTGGGCTGATTTAGAAATATTTTTTAACATAATAGTTGTAGCCCTTGAATTATATTTCCAATGCCCAAAAAATTAGGTTATTTGGACATTGTATGCAAAAGTTATGATCAAAA
>JAYJMB010024795.1:0-39333 GCA_036873735.1 Pouteria campechiana
GTTTGGCAAAGTTGTTGACAAGTTATTTTCAGATCTCGCCAAACTTGGAGATGATGAGCAGGGATTGCTGCCTTTGTTAACTGAGGGTGACTTTTTGTTCCCTGCTTGCGCTGCTGGTGTCATCAATCGGTCGGATAGCTGCTCGGCTACAGCTAGATGGCTCCCTTTGATTTTCCATGGCCCAACAACTAGGTTAGCTTGAAAGGCTCTAATTGATCAAAGAATGCCTAAATCACTTCTAAGTAAACATGTTGTCTAAGATTTCTCTTTGAGGGATACTCAAACAAGTTCTAACATGCTTCTTGCAATCAAAATAAGTCAATGAGTTCACACCATTGTTAGCTAATTTAAATACACTTTGCATGATTATGACATCAAGTGCATGAAAAGTTTCGACAATCATGAACAAGGAAAAATTTTATACAAGAATCAGTAGGTCATAAGGAATGCTTATCCTTCTTCCTAAATTATATGCAATGATAATTAAAAACTCAGTATGGTAGTGATTAATAAGAGAGAAATATCCTAATTAGTTTCACACATTGGTACCAAATTGCTCTTGAAAACAAATGCTAATAGTCATAATATAAATCTTACAATAACTGACTAAACAACTCAAACTCAAATAGACTCAAACGAAAACAGAAATAGAACACTCAACAAAACACACAACCTAAACAAAACACACAACTACTCCTCTACACTTAAACTAAACATTGTCCTCAATGTGAAAATAAAACAACAAAACCATGGACTTCCCTAAAACATGTCAGACTACTCATCAGAGGAAGCATCTAACTCATCATTATCAGCTTGTGGATGGTATGGTTGAAAAACCAGAGGAGTGGGAAAGACAACCGATCTTGCATGCTGAAAAAAATTACAGTTCAAAAATATAAACTGCATTGCCATAGCATGATCTGACAAGAAGTTAATCTGCATTGTTGTTTGTTGCTGCTAGTGTTCATTGGAAACATGCATGTCTGAAATTTGGTCTTGTAAACCAAATAGTGTGGGTGTACTGCTCTGGGACTGCCTTGACCGCCTCTACTGGGAAGAGCTTTGGGCAATGGAAGATTGCCCTATTCTTTGGTCTTCTCTACTAGTCCATTCCTATTGTTCCATGATTGCATCATCTATGGGAAAGGGAGGTGGCTAGATTTCCTTTTGTGGTTTGACACAAATACTTGCCATGAAGCACAGTTGATAAATTAGAGAAGGATGGCTAAGGCTGCTTGTCAACCTTCTAGTCAGACAAAAAATAACAGAGTTCTCTATCACCCTCCTCACATTCATCTGTGGCTTAGTCTTTTGCTTAATTTCTTAAATTAACCCTTTTAGGGTTTAACCACTTACCTAGTTTAACACTTGATTAAATAGCAATTAAATATTCAATAATAGGGATCATTTTTATTATATCATTGGTGTCATTTCATCAAATAGCTTAAATGCACATTTCTAATTTCACCTTTCTAATTACAAACAGTATAGAGTTTCTTTTCTAATTACACAATACACATGTAATAAACTGAATTATACCTTAATTATCAATCACAACACTTAATTCATAGTTAAATTTTCATTTTCCCCAATTTCTAACCCAACAAAACCTTAACTCTTCCTAACTTCTCCCTTAATACATATTTCTGATAAATTACTTAGTAGAATTACTAATTATGCAAGAAAATCACTTAACTATTAATTTCCTTTGATTAGTTTCCACAAAAACTTGATGTAGGATGATTTTCCCAAATTTCCTTTCAATTCCTACACCCCAACTTGCCAATTTGGTGTTTCTACTATGTTGGGTGGCCACACTACATCTTACATCCCTTTCCCCAACTCAATCAGTGAAATCCACACAATTTGGAAGTTCTCAAGATTAGGGACATGAGGGAGAGAGTTGGAATCATAATTGGGGTTTTGGGATGGCTGATGGAGCATTATAAATGGCTCCTCTCCCATGCTCTGGCAGTGTACAATAAGTTATGCACATGCACCCCATTTTCCACCACTTTTACAACTTTTTTTTATCATTATTCCTATTCAATAAACCATAAAATACATATTATTAGTCATGTTTTGCATGCTTTTATCGCTTTATTTTGCTAGTTTTTCCTCATTTTCAATGAATATACTTGCACCATTCATTTTTAACTAAAGATGCCTCAAAATTCCAAGGCGTCACATTCCACCTCTCTTATACAAAGTTTTGACCTCAAAACTTTGGTAAATAGATATAGATATTTAGCTCGCATTATATCTTAATGTTCCCAATTCACTTCTTCTCCCGTATGATGGCTCCATTGTACTTTCACAAAGTAGATTACTTTATTTTGTAATTATTTTTCTTTACCATCCAAAATACAAATCAGTTGCTCAATATATTATAGGTTTTCACTCACTTGAATAACTTCTAGGGGCAATACATTAGAAGGTTCTGGCTTGTATTTCCTCAAAGATGATACATGAAATACATCATGAATTCTACTTAAGGAGGGTGGCAATGGAATATGATAAGCTACTTTGTCGATCTGATCCAAAATCTCAAAAGGACTGATATAGTCGATCTGATCCAAAATCTCAGAAGGACCGATATATCTCGGACTTAACTTTCCTTTGGTGCCAAATTGTACTACACCTTTCATCGAAGATACCTTTAAGAAAACCTTGTCTCCTACTTGAAATTCTAAGTCATGCCTTCATATATTAACATAATGTTGGTTCCCCAAGTACAGCTTAACCCAAGAGCGGAGGGGTGAATTGGGTATGTAAAAATTCATTACTAAACCCCAGTTAGACCATTTTCCTCTTTTCGTGCTTGTATGTGATGTGATTTAAAGTAAATGATAAAACTGTAATGTGCATGAAGGATAAAGTAAACAAATAAACAATCACACACAAACAACAAGATTTTTATAGTGGTATGGGAACCCTGTCTCTACATCCACTCTTCCAAAAGCACACACTCATTATGCCTTGGGTTCTACTATACCTCATATAATGAAAATACAATAGTGTCCCCAACACTCTTTTAGATTCTAGCTCTAGGGAGCATAAACAAGTGTCCCTGACACTCTTCTGGATTCTAGCTCTAGGGGGCATAAACTAGTATCCCCTACACTCTTCTAGATTCCAGCTCTAGGGGGGGTAAACTAGTGTCCTTGACACCCTTCTAGATTCTAGCTCCTGGGGGCATAACTCTGGTTTTATGAGCTAACCTGAAACTCTATCTTTATAGGTATTTTGTGTACATGAATATGCCTCTGTCTAGGCTAATGAGTACACATTGTTAAAGCATAAATAAAATGATAACACATTAAGCACATTACAGTGATTTCAAACTTCCTTGATGTAGTTTGATGTGATATTGAAGCTCTTTGATCTTAGCAGCTCTTAGAGTGAAAATTCTTGGAGGACTTGAATTGGTTTCTTGTTGATAGATTCGCCTTTGTCACTTAGAACCCTCAAGCTCCTTAATGGTCTTTGGGAGGACTTGATCTTTGAGTAACTCTTTGTAACACACAAGATCTCCCTTGGATATATGGAAGAAGTAGGCCTTAAATGGATAAACAAAATGAAGCTTTGAATGATATTTGAAGATTAAAGCTCTTATCCTAGGGATGCAAAGATTTGTGGAAGGTGTTAGGCTCAATCCCTTTTTCTTCTTCAAATCCTTCTTTTTTGAAACATCCCAACATATCTCCTTAAATAGCTCTTCTAAAAAATTTGACCATTCAAGAAGATGGGTTCCATTGAATGTGGAGAACAGAGATAGATGAGTAACATTAATGTAGAAGAGCATTGAGGTTTTCTCCCATTAGAATACATTGTCTTCTGATTGGCTCTTAATCTGTTGGAAAGTCTAGAACCTCGTTCTTGACAAAAAGGAGACAATTGCACTAAAGTGGAAAGCTTTTTGTAGAGCATGAAATCTCTAACACACTTGAAAATAATAATTTTACCATTATTGTAGCAAATCACTATAGCTCCGCTTCGTCCGAAGTAATTAGCAGACAAATATTTGTCTACACTATAGCAACGTCACTATAGCATATCATTGTAGCACTGCACCGCTTTGTCTGTTATGTCGTCTGCTGCACATAGCACTTTGTTTATTGATTGTCTGCTACTTCGTCTGTTGGTTGCTGTAGCAGGTTACCATAGCAAATTATTGTAGGAAATCACTGTAGTAATTCGCCTGCTGCTTCATCTGATGCTTCTACTTCATCTATCGATTCATCTCTTGCAATTTGTGTGACACTATAGTAGTACTATAGCAGCTACTATAGCAGTAATGTAGTAGACTTTATCTATAGACACTTCATTTGTAGCTTTGTGCTTCATTTGTCACTGTAGCATTTTACTATAGCAAAATTACTATAGCAGCCATTGTAGTATTTTACTGTAGCAAAAGACTATAGCAGCGAACTTGCACTTAAAAATTTCTGCACTTTTGCCACATTGTTAGCTTGACATTTTTCATCATATTTTCCATTATAAATCATAATATAGTTATACATATCTAATTTGCATAAGTTGTAAAGCATGGATATGTAATCATGATTTTGTATCTATATGCTTATTTAAGTACAAATTTTTTTCATATAAAGAAAAGAATATCTTCTATAAAGCATACTTATCAAAATATGTTTATCCCCATATGATTTTCATAAGTTGTAGAACATGGATAAATCACATAATGTATTTTTCAATAAAAGCTTAAAGTAAGAACTTCATAAAGCACATGATATATCTATGATCCAACATATAATAAACAAGGTTAATGTACTATGGATCATAATGAATTTTTCGTTCTCTAAAATAATTTATGCAATATGCTTGCATTAAAAATATTGCAATAATGATTATTCATGCCAAGAATATTTGTCTTCATTTTAGCTTCCTAGACTGAAATCATTATTAGCATAGATCAAGTCTTAAGACAAGTTTTGTTATTAGCAAAATCATATAATAATTCCAACACATAACTCTTCTGGTGTGATTGGGCAATTTGGATCTTTTCTTTTATTTGGGCCATCTTCTCTACTATATCTATAATCATTTTTGGCCCCACCAAGGCATGCTCGCTTACCTCAGTCCAATACAATGGAGATTTACACTTACGCCCATAAAGTGCTTCAAAAGGATCCATCATCTGAATACTAGAATCGTCACTATTGTTATAAGCAAACTCAATCAGAGTTAAATACTAATTCCAAGCTTTACCCCACTCAAGGATACATGCCCTAAGCATGTCTCCCAATTGCTGATTCACCCTTTTAGTTTGTCCATCAGTCTGAGGATGATAAGTACTGTTGAAATCAAGACGTGTTCCCATCACCTTATGCAATGCTTTCCAAAATTTAGAAGTAAACGTAGATCCCAGATCTGAAATAATGACTTTGGGTACACCATGTAATCTCATAATTTCTTTGTGATAAATCTATGCATACTTTTTAGTAGTAAAAGTAGTTTTAATGGGAATAAAATGGGCTACCTTTGTCAGTCTATCTATAATCACCCAAATACCGTGAAATCCCGTTGTTGTTTTTGGTAAGACTTTAATGAAATCCATGGTAATATTTGTTCATTTCCATTCAAGAATTTTAATAGGTTGTAATAAACCACCGGGTCTTTGGTGCTCTACCTTTACCCTCTTACATATCAAACACTTAGCCACATATTTGGCTATATTATTCTTCATTCCAGTCCACTAATACTAAGATTTCAAGTCATGATACATCTTGGTACTGCTAGGATGAATGGTATAAGGGGACTAATATACCTCTTCTAGTACCTTCTATATCACTGTAGTTCCTTTAGGAAGTACTATTCAACTTCTATATCTCAAAATTCCATCCGCACTCAGTAGAAAATCTAGCAGTTCATTCTTCTAAGCTTTACTTCTTAATCTCTAAAATTCTTCATCTATACTGATTTCTTGGGCAGTCTTGATTTCATTTAGCTAGGTTGGTTGAAGGCTTAACTGACACATTTGGGCTACTATTCCTTTTATTACCACATGCAAATCTAAATGTCTTAGTTCTTCAAATAACTCTGTCCTCTGAGTGAGCATGTAGGCCATACTACTCCCCAATTTTCCACTCAGAGCATCAGCCACTACATTAGCTTTTCCTGGATGATAATAAATATTCAAATCATAATCCTCTAGTAATTCCAACCACCATCTCTGCTTCATGTTTAATTCTTTCTAGGTAAAAATATACTTTAAATGTTTATGATCAGTATACATATTGCGCTTCTCCCCATAGAGATAATGTCTCTATATTTTTAAGGCAAAGACTACTGCTGTTAATTCCAAATCATGAGTGGGATAATATGCTCATGAAGCCTCAGCTATTGAGATGCATAAGCAATCACATTTCCATTCTGCGTTAATACACAACTCAATCCTTTCTTCAATGCATCATGATAGATCACAAATCTGCCGCTTCCAGATGGTACTCTAAGAATCAACACTTCTACTAATTGTCTCTTTAATTCTTGGAATGCCTCTTCACATTGATCACTCCATTTGAACTGAATTCCTTTACAAGTCAACTGAGTTAAGGGCATAGCAATTGTTGAGAATCCTTCAATGAATCTTCTATAATATCTAACTAACCCAAGAAAGCTCCTAACTTTTGTCACTGTAGTTGGCCTAGGTCAATTTTCCATGGCTCCTATCTTATGGGGGTCCACTGAGATACCATCACCTAAGACTACACGCCCCAGGAAGGTGACATTGTTCATCCAAAATTCACATTTCTTCAGTTTAATATACAACCTTTCTTCTCTTAACCTCTGCAGTGCAATTCTCAAATGCAACTCATGCTTATTTGAACTTTTGGAATATATCAAATATCATCAATAAATATAATTATAAAGCAATCTAAATAGGGTTTAAATACCGTATTCATTAAATCGATAAAAACCATAGGGGCATTGGTCAAACTAAATGGCATTACTAAAATGCCCATATCAAGTTCTAAAGGCAGTCTTATGTATATCTGCTGATTTAACTCTCATCTGGTGGTATCCTGAATACAAGTTAATCTTTGAGAAGATTGTAGCTACTTATAGTTGATCTAATAGATCATCAATACGAGGTAGTGGATACTTGTTTTTGATAATTACCTTATTCAACTCTCGATAGTCAATGCACAACTGCAGGCTCCCATCTTTCTTTTTCACGAATAGTACTGGTGCACCCCATGGTGACACTATGGGATGTATAAATCCTTTATCTAGTAACTCCTATAATTACATGTTTAATTCTGCTAGTTCTAGTTCCACTAGTGCATTCTGTAAAAAGCTTTGGATATTAGTTTTACTCTTAGTTGGAGGTCAATACTAAACTCCATTTCCCATTCTGGAAAGTTCTCCTGGAAACACATCTGGGAAGTCTCATACTATAGGTATCTCCTCTAACACTCGATGTTCAGAATGAGTATCAATAGCAAATACCAAATAGGCTTCACACCCCTTCCGCATTAGGCTAAAGGCTCTCATAGTCGATACCAGTTTAGGCACTTCACCTTTAGCCGAACTCTTAAAGATGATTTCCACCTCATTAGGAGTTTTTAAGATTACCTATTTAGTTTTACAATCAATCTTAGCTTCATACTTGGCTAGCCAATCCATACCCAATATAATATCTAAACCTTTCATATTCAACACAATCAGGCCAGAATAAAATTACCTATTCTCAATTATGATAGGAATGTCATAATATGCTTCAGAGGCGATGCTAATTGCTTTCAATGGAGTAGACACTTCTATAATATGATGCACAGGGGATTTAAATAATCTTCCTCTTTCTATAAATGTAACAGCCACAAATGATTGAGATGTCCAAGGGCAATATTAGGTCCCCTTGAGGCCTCTGCCCCTTGTCCAGGGGCGATATTAACAGTCATTTGAGGCCTCTACTCCCCTTCCTGACATCCAGGGGTGATATTAGGTCCACAGCCTCTGCCCCTTGTCTAGAATCCACCACGTGTAGGTTGTGGTGGTGCTCGAGAGTTTACACTTTCAGTCCTCCCTTGTAAGGAAGGACAATTGCATCGCACATGATTGGGTTCGCCACATTGGAAATAAATAAGTGGCCTCCTCTGTCTTGGTTCCCTTTTCTGCTTAGACGGTTGACTAGTTTCTCTCATCTATCCTGGAGTCGACCTTGTCTGTCATCCTCCCATCCTTCATGGTAACAATGGGCATTTAAACTCAAGTGTCCTGATTGTTTACAATTAAAACAAAATTTTTCAGAAGGTGCACTACTCTTCTGCTCAATTCTGGGCTTCTTTCTATGTGCTAGATCATTGTCTCTAACATGCCTCCTTCCTCTTGGTTTATTCTATTCTTCATTCTCCCTTTCCATTATACAAGCGCGTTACAAGATATCTTCATATCTTGTTAACATTAATAAGGCCACATCCCTCTAAATTAGCAACCTTAGTCCTTCTTGGAATTTTTGGGCTATCTCTACTTAATCTATCTGTGCCCATGGTACAAATCGTGCCAACGATCTGAACTATTCATCATATTCTTCCACAGTTCTTTTACCTTATACTAAGGTCATAAATTCCATGGCCTGCCTAGCCCTTTAATTAGCTGGTATGTATCAGCAGACTACCCTCTCCTTAAATTCAACCTAAGACAAGCCCGTTCCCTCCTCATGGACAATCAAGCTCTCCGTGTTCCACCAGCATTCAGCATTGCCTTCTAACTAGTGGATTGTTTAGAGAACTTTATATTCTTTGAGGCATCGCATATATTTGAATACCTTCTCCATTCCAGAGATCCATTTGTTCACTATTCTATAGTCTTTTTGCCCTTTAAAAATAGGGAGTTTTAAATTATGGAGGACTTTCATATTTAATTCGATCCCACACCTTCCTTGGGATGTATGTCCTTCTTCTAATATGGGTTCCCCTATATTTTGTCTAACCACCTATTCTTTCTGCCAAGTTGGTTCCCCTGTCTGCCTTTATTGTACTTGTAATAATTCCTGGGTAATCATCACCATAAATTCCTCAATTCTAGCACCACTTTGGTGCTAGTGGAATAGCCCCACTAAGCCTACGCATAGGTAGTCTATCTGTCTCCATGGTAGGTGGCCCCATTTCCTCTAGCTCATTGACCACTTCATTATCTAGATCATTAGATGTTGTTCTAAAGCCACCACCTTGATCAGGCTATTCTTCTGTCCTTGGGGCATCCAGCTGAGCCTCTCTGATAATCACTCCCATGGCTAAAGTATGAGCAGGCCGCCTTTGAGGCTTATCTTCTACCATAGGGGCTTTTCCTTGGTGCCATACTGCACTGTTTACCATTATAAAAGCATATAACCACATTCAATTATGAGATCATCTCAACACATCAGATTAATAATTACACTAAATACATCATCTAACTAATGGTCTCCCATGCTACTATGGTTTAATTAATTCATACCAAGCATGTCATGTATTCATTGATCTAACAACCCATAACCATCACAATTCTGGGACTTTGCTCAATTACCATCCTGGTTATCAGGCAATTTCTTTGCTTTGATACCACTTTATAACGCCCCACTTTCTGGGCATTACTATAGGGCAATAACACAAAGAACTCTGAATAGAGTCTTCCTTACATTGGTCATCTCTAACCTGTACAAACCATCATCCTTTATAATCATACACATTCATATTTTCATAAATTAAATATCCTACACCCACAACTGCCCACAAACCAACAGTTGCCTTGTGATGGAGGTAGTTAGAAAAATTTTATGCCTAGCCTATATCATGACATGCCAACCAAACTTAATTTACACAAATGTATATAAAGTACAAACCCAATTTTTTTTTGTAAATTTACAATTTATATACATGCAAGAATGTCAAAAGAGAAATTTTATAATTAAGAACTCCTAGCAATTATGAGTCACAACCTATCCTGATCTTGAGTTCCATCCCCATGTTGGGCTCCATCTACAATCCTATCAACTAACAACCAAAATTTAAACAGGGTGAGTCTAAATAACTTTGTAAGCAGGTATAAACTTAAAACATGATTAAATAAAAAATTATGAAAATCATAAGCAATTCATTTATACTAATAACATACAATATCTTACAATAATCTACAATGACTTCATCAATGTACTATTCTTTTCAACCATCTTAGGTTATACACATATACTAGGCCATCCAGGCCTCCACGCCATTCTAGCATATTCATATCCAACCATACGCCCTCCATGACATTTGGGCATATCACAGAGGTCCTCATGCCATTCTGGCATATCATATTTGGCCATAAGGCCATCCCGCCATTCAAGCACATCAGATCTAGCCATTTAGGCTATCTTGCCTTTTAGGCGCATCATATCTAGCCATTCGGGCTATCCCTCCTTTCAGGGGTATCATATCTAGCCATTCGGCCACCTCGCCTTTCAGGCCCATTTATGTCTAACCATACAAGCCTCATACCATTAGAGCATATCACATCTAGCCATACAGGCCCACACGCCCTTCATGCGTGTCCTATCCATAAACATGTCATTCTATAATTATATGTTTTATAAGAACTAACACTTGTTTCATACCCCTCTAGCCTTTTCTCACGTCATTTTTGTACCAACAACTACTCTAAATCTTTTAATATAAACCTCATTAAAAGTTTACACAAATTCCACATGAAAAAGCATATATAAAAGGTTAATTTCCATAGTTTACTATTTTGGTGTCGCGGCGCCCATATTTTGCACACTGGCGCCTCTAGAGCCAAATTGGGCATTGCGGTGCCCAGCCCGCTGCCTAATTGCCTGTGCCATTTTCTACTTTGGCACCGTGAAGCCCAGCCTACTACTCCCTTGTTGCTTTGTTTCCTTCCCTTAGTTTATTTACCCTATTTGTTCCATTCTTAATTCCATTAATTGGCATATTATACCATCCCCTTTTTACTTCATTGCATGCTATATTCACCAACCATTTCATAATAATCCTTAAATCTTCATGGTATTCATATGCTTTCAAGCAATTTACTATTCCTATTTCATCATTTCAAGTGTAACTATGCTACACCATAACTACCATGCAAATACACTCATGTAATTGCATGTGACCATATCTTACAAATTACATAAGCTTCTCTTTCTCTTATTCTCAATTATGAATCTACAAAATATACCTTTCAAACAAGACCAATTCTAATACTACAAAGCTTAACTAAATTCACATTCAGTGCGTAGAATGGATATTCATAAATTTCTAACAAAGATGGGCAAATAAAACAAGCATTAGATGAACCTGCTTACCTATATGTGAAGAATCCCAATATTGTAAGTCTCAAACTCCGTAAGTCCAAGTTCAATATCTCAATCTATCACTCCTATACATATCATATGTGTTCCATTAGTATTTTGGTACCCATATATCCTAAAAATCATCTGTGGCTTAGTCTTTAGCTTAATTTCATAAATTAACCCTTTTAGGGTTTAACCACTTATCCAGGTTAACATTTGATTAAATAACAATTAAAGATTCAATCACAGGGATCGTTCGTGTTATATCATTCTTGGTGTCATTTTATCAAATAGCTGATATGCACTTTTCTAATTTCACCTTTTTAATTACAAATAGTTTAGAGTTTCTTTTCTAATTACACAATACACATGTAATAAACTGACTTATACCCCAATTATCAATCACAACACTTAATTCATAGTTAAATTTTTATTTCCCCTAATTTCTAACCCAACAAAACCCTAACTCTTCCTAACTTCTCTCATAAAGCATATTTCTGATAAATGACTTAGCAAAATTACTAATTATGCAAGAAAATCACTTACTTGTTAATTTCCTTTGATCGGTTTCTACTAAAAGTTGATGTAGGATGATATCCCAAATTCCCTTCCGATTCTTATGCTCCAACTTGCCAAATCTAGCGTTTCTACTATGTCAGGTAGCCACATTACACCTTATCGTGGCTTTTCCCAACCCAATTAGTAAAATCCACACAATCTGGAACTTCTCAAGCTTGGGGACGTGAGGGAGAGAGCTAGAATTGTAATTGGGGTCTTGGGATGGCTGATGGAGCAATATAAATGGCTCTTTCTCCCATGCTCTGACAGTGTACAACAAGCTGTGCACATACGCCCCATTTTCCACCACTTTTGTAGCATTTTCATCATTATTTCTATTCAATAAACCATAAAATACATATTAATAGTCATGTTTTGCATGCTTTTATCACTTTATTTTGATAATTTTTTCCTCATTTTCAATGAATATACATGCACCATTCATTTTTAACTAAAGAAACAAATTTACTTGTACCTTAGAATTCTAGAGAGTCGTAAGCTCCTTGTATCTCTCCCAAGCATCATAGAAAGTTTTTCCTTCATGCTGAATGAAATTGTTGATCTCTATCTACATCTTTATTATTTTTGTTGAAAGGAAAAATTTAGCGAGAAATTTTTGAACTAAATCATCCCAACTTGTAATAAGATTTGCATGTGGAGATTTCAACTAGATCTTTGCTCTGTCCCTCAAAGAGAAAGGGAATAACCGCAAGCGAATAGCTTCATCTGATACTCCATTGTACTTGAAAGTATCACATATCTCCAAAAAATTGTAATGTGGGCATTTAGATCTTTATTAGGAAGTTCGATGAATTGAGCTCCTTAGATCATCTACAAAGTCACTGGCTTTGTTTAGAAATCGATTGCAGCAATGGCTGGCCTTCTGATCATAGGTTGAATACCTATTGCTGTTGGTATTGCATACTCTCTCAAAGACAACTATGGAGGATTCTCATTCACTTCTCCTGGATCAACCATAATGGGTTGCAATTGACTGACAGCTTCTCATCTCTCCCTTCTAATCCTTTGAAGTGTACATTCTATCTCAAAATCAAAAGGAATTAAATCACTACTCCCAGATCTTCACATAAACCTATGGAAAATAATATGAAAAAGACACAAAAATTACAATGAATAACTAAACTAAAAGAAAAAATTCAAAGCAAAATAAGAGTTATTTTTTTATATTGGCAAAAACTATAGTCCCTAGCAACAACATCAAAAACTTGTTGTGGATTTTCCAAACACAAGTGCATGTGTCGCTAATAAGTAATAGAGTGTGAATAAGAGATCGTTCCCACAAGGACTTAGGATTACCAACTACCAGCTACTCTAACTCTAAATATTATTTGAAGAGTCAAAATATGGTGAAAATATGAAAAAGAAAAGATCTAAACTAATTGAACTTTAACAAGGATGCAAAATTTGAACAGATAAAAAATCAGTGGTTAAGACATCTAGGGGTTCCAATTTCACTAGATTAATCTTGTTTAATTTCATCTAATTTAATCAATCAATGTTTATTTCTATGTTAATAATGATTATTTTTAATTGTTATTCTTTTCAAGTCATAAAAATCTATCCTGGCTAGCAAATTTTCTACATTTCTATGAAAACTCTAAACTAACCAAGATGCATTACGATTAAGAAATTCATAGTGTTACATAAGCCTCATGGATATCTCTAGCATCATGACAATCTTATGATGTTTACCATGGTCTAATTTAATTATTGCTTCTCAACCTTAAATTGAATCACAAATCATGAAGAAAAGACTAGTTCTTTTTCTCAAGCATTAAACTTGGATTAAACATTCAACATAGATAATGAATAAACATGGAATTGAATTAAAAAGAATAAAACTAAATATTCATAATCTAGCTACATCACTTTTCTAGAACAAAGTGTTTAGCTCATAATATAATTAAAGGAAACCATAAACATTGTCTTAATCATGATTCAGAAAAGAAAAGAACTAAAAAAGAACTAAAAGGATCAAAAGATTAATGACTCCAGATAGCACTCTTTGCCTTGTCTCCTTATCTGCATCCATCTCTTGCCAAAAAGTCCCCTTATGGACATGTGAATCTCCCTTTTATATCCCCCAATTAGGGTTAAACAACCACTTGCATAAATTAAAACATCTTTGAGCATAAAAATACAAACTTTCAAAAAATACCACAAGCAGCCGCACCTCTTGGCCCAAACGCTGTTCACGCTCCATGTCTGCATTCACGTGATAGGCGTTGTGGTGCCCACTTACTACTCCTTATTATTCTTCAACCAACATGACTGGGCACTGCGGCACCCAGCTGCTATCCACCAATTTAAAACTCTAAAAACTTCAAGGCTTGCTTCCCTTTTAAGCCACATGTTCTTTCCCTCCAAACTCCATTGCATTCTTCTTTTTCCTCACTAATTTTTTCTTTGTTTTCTTCACCTTTCTGTACTCACATACTTACAAACAAACACAAACTAAAACACAATAAATCAACTAGAAACAACTTAAGAATAAACCAAAAATTAGCTCAAAAGATATGATAAAAATGAATAAAATTCGCTTTACACCTAGCACCGCCAGAACATTGATTGATGCATTTGTAGGGGGAGCATTGATGAAAAAGACTGAAGATGAGGCTTATGAGTTGCTAGAGGATATGGCTACACATAACTTTCAATGGCCCAATGAGAGGGTGATAACAAAGAAAGTAGTGAGAGTGTATGAAGTTGATGCTTTATCTGCTTTGACTGCTCAAGTTGTAGCTCTTACTAAACAAATTCAGAACAGTCAAGTGGCAATTAATGTTATTCAGGCTCTTTTATTGTTCTTGTGCCATTTTTATTAAGACAACCATCCCAATGAAGAATATGAAGCTAAAAATCCATTCATGCAACCTCAACCAGAGGAGGCACAATTTGTTGGAAACTTTAACAGGTAGTAGAACAACCCATACTCCAACACATATAATCCAAGATGGCGCAATCATCCAAAATTTTCATAAATAATCAAAATATGGGGCATTCTTAATAAGGTTTTCAAGATCGAGAAAAAAAGATGGATTTAGAAGGGTCTTTAGCTCAGTTGGCCACCAATACAGACAAATTCATGATTGAGATAAGGTCCAATTTTTGGAACCAATCTGCTCAAATTCGGAATCTAGAGGCCCAAATTTTGGCTAATATATGTAATGGTCGCCAACAAGGTAATATGTCTAGCAACACTAAAGTCATTCCTAAAGAACAATACAAGGCAATCACCTTGAGAAGTGGGAAAGAATTGGAGACTCCTTCAAGTGATGAAAAAGCTAAGCAAGAAGAACAAGAACAAGTTGAAATTCCACAATCTGCTCAAATTCGGAATCTAGAGGCCCAAATTTTGGCTAATATATGTAATGGTCGCCAACAAGGTAATATGTCTAGCAACACTAAAGTCATTCCTAAAGAACAATACAAGGCAATCACCTTGAGAAGTGGGAAAGAATTGGAGACTCCTTCAAGTGATGAAAAAGCTAAGCAAGAAGAACAAGAACAAGTTGAAATTCCACTTGTAGCTCAACCATTTCCTACTTAATAGCCCACATTGAGCATTCCTTTTCCTCAATGCCTTTTTGGAGGTTTTCAAAAAGCTTCACATTAACATTCCATTTGTGGATACACTTGAATAGATGCCAAGTTATGTGAAGTTTATGAAAGACATCCTCCCAAACAAAAGGAAGTTAGAGGAATATGAGACTCTTGCACTTACTAAAGAGTGCAATTCCATCATCAAGAGGAAGCTAAGTCAAAATCTAAAAGATCCAGGAAGCTTCACCATTCCATGTGCTATTGAAAATTTTGTGTTTGAGATGACATTGTGTTGTTGATTCAAACAGTCCTATTTTGATGATTAACAAAACCTATTTTAACAAAACCTATTTATGACTTGATTTAAGCTAATGAAATATTATTGAGATTTTTGGTTTTATAACAACTTCAGATGTAACATAATAATGATAAAATGGACATTCAAAATCTTTAGACATAACGAACATAAGCTCAAAAGGTTGCTTTAGACGTAACGAACACATGCTCAAAAATTCTAAAGCCATGCTTCAGACCAGCTTCAGAAGTCCAACAATGATGTCTAAAGGTTTCAGAGTGTGAACTCTGATTTTAGAAGAAGAAGAAGTTTATTCGGCAAGAAGAAGTCACTTTAGATGTTAAACAAAAGCTTTAGAGTAAGAGAAGAAAGCTTTAGATGTTTAGAAAAGAAGAAGAAGTGTTTGCAAGCTTCGAGTGTTCTGATGGTGCTTCTAACAAGAGAAAGAAGCTTCAAAAATGACGTTGTTAAGTCTTGGAAGTTTTTAAGGTGCTTTAGATGTGAACTCCATGCTTCAAAAGTCAATGGGATAAATTGGAGTTCATTCACAAGCTTTAAAGGTTATGAAGAGTCACTTCAAACATTGAAGAGAAGCTTCGAACGCATAGAAAGAGGAAGAAGAGCGTTCAAAGGGATTTCAGCATAACTAAAGTAAGGCTTCAAACTGTCTTAAGATATAACCATTGAAGGACCTAGGGACGTCAGACCTTCAGATAAAGCTTCACGTTGGTCCCTTGCTAAATGGTAGCTCAAGAGGGAGGGGGGGGGTGTGAATTGAGCTTTTAAAAATTTTGGCCGACAATTAAGAAATGTGCTTAAAATAAAATAAAGGAAATTTCACAGCACACATGCATACGATTTTTATGGTAGTTTGGCCCTTCCTAGGTTCCTACTCTACTTCTCTGAGTCAATCTCCTCTACTAATCCCAGGTTCCACTAACACCTTGATCAACCTGATCAAATACACATTGGTTTTTCCACAAGCTTGATGGTCAAATTATAATTCCTTGCAAGTACATGAGTGTATAGTAGTATAGTGTGCTAAGTGAGGGTAATAGAGAACTATCAAACTGATTCAATTATATCTAATTACTAAAATAGCGAATATCCTAAATCAATAAGATAAATTAAAGATTAAGTGAATAAAAGTGTGATCTAAGATAATAGAAAATAATGACATTGAATAGTGTAAAAGAGAATTTAGGTTTCAAGAGTCTAAGGATCTGACTTCACACTCAATGATATCCTATGTTATTGAGATGTTGATGTTAATTCAGTATCTTTGGTTCATTTTATCCACTGTATGATTATTATTATTAAGCGTCTGGTCTAAATCAAGTATTTTTTCCTATTCCAATTACCTATGGCATGTAGAGTAATTGAGGTTGAAAACTCATGAAGATCAGAAGAATTTTAATGAATCAAGTTGAATAGTTTAGCATATGGCATCTACCTTAACCATCTACTCATTCATTCAAAAGAGCATAGTACACAGCTTAGAATATGGCGTCTACCTAAACTGCGTAGTTAAAGATAATCAAGATAATTCACAAAATTGGTGATCAAGAAATTAAATAAATCAAATGATTATATTTAATATAATAAATAAAATAAGACAATATTGAATTAATAAACTAACAATCTCTGTTAACAATGAATATCAAGCAGGGCTAAATCGTTACCGCAGAAAAAGAAATTTAGTCCGTTCTAAAAATAAAAAGAACAATCTTCAAACTATGCATATTGCAAAACTTGAAATCCTTCTCTTGCTCCTTTGTTTCTCATGTACACACTATGTATTGAACTCTATCCCTAGATGTGTCTTTAAATAACCTAAGCAACAGGGTTTTAGTAGAACTCTTTCATGAACTGCAATGCCTCTACACATAGAGATCCTCTTCTAATAATAACTTGGAATTTCCCACAAAAATATAGCTTCCAATGCATTGCAATAAATAAAAATAGGAGTTTTAAAAATAACCAAGTTGTTGCACATCTTGGGATCTAAAAATTGCAACACATCTTTTGCCCAAAAATCAGCTTCCAATAGTAACTTCACAATTTGCATGTCATAGACTATAACTTGCAGCAACTATGCATAGAAACATAACTCAATTAAGCACTTCAAAATAATTTACAATTCTACAACTTCTAAGATTAATAGGTGCCACAACTCCCAACTTCTTTCTACAATTTTGTTCCTTTAAAACACTCTAAAATCTTCAAACTTGCTTCTAAAAGTTGTTGTTGAAAAATTCTTCTGAAGCTTCTTGTTAAGCTGCTTCAGAAATTCTGAAGATTGAGCTTTTGAACCCCTTTAGAATTTTTGAAATATTAACTTTAGAGATTTTGATAATGACTTTAGAAGTTCTTATAATGACTTCAACACCTCTAAAATTATTTCAACATCTAACATTAATACTTCACTGCTTTAGAAATTCTAAAGGTCTAAAGTAGTTTCATCATTTTGATTATAATGTTTTTATATGAATTCATAATTATATGATTTTTAGTCCATTAGATAAATAATTTCGAGGGATACATCTTTCATATTGATCACTTTTTCTGAATTAGCCTCTATCACGAGTCGTCTAAGCTCAAAGTGACACATTTTGATAACATCTGGAGTTAATGTATCAAAAATTGTAAAGGGCTTGCACTATTTTGGATACTACTTCCTCATCTAAAATCAAAATTATGTGATTATTAATGCATTAAAAATATAACTTTGAGATATACAACTGTCATGTTGAACACAATTTCCAAATCATCCTCAAAATATGCCAAAATTGGACCACAAGTGATACTAGTTTCTACACATTCAAAATTTCTGTCAATGGGATTGAAGTCTGAGATAGTTTTAATATTTTGGCCATAACTTCTATATTTCAAATTTAAATCCTATAATTCTTGATTTATTGGATAGATAACTTTAAGGACTAAAACTTCTATGTTGAGTAGAATCCATCTTCATCTATACGAAAAATGGTCTAAAAGTGACATCAAGTTTCATTACATTAGATGCTGTGACAATCAATTTTTGCCCACCAATGTTGTGTTCAACTTTTAAGTGCTGTGAAATTAGATTTGGATGTTGCAACATTCAACTTCTTATGCTTGTAATTTTCATTTTTCATCCACTTGTTCATTTTCCAAACTCTATTATTTTGCTCCTTTCTCCCCCTTGATAATTCCATATTTTCTTTCATTTCTTGCACTTAATTATCTATAAATAGACATAATAAATTAACATAAAATTCACTTATCAACTAATAAACAAATTAAGTGCAGATTTACTAGAATGTACTTATAAACCACTAAATTTACATCAAAAGAGGATCCAAAATATATGTGAATTTATGCATTAAAACACGATATATTATGAGCTCATCAAATACCCCCAAACTTAGCTTTTGATTGTCCCCAAGCAAACTGGCAATTTGAACTTATGAATTATTCAAAAAAAAATTTCTCAAACAATTCATAACATGCCGAACGGATTACACATGTATACATAACTTAGAAATCATTCAAGATACTTGCCAAGTAATCTCATGAAACTCATGATTCATCAATCCTTTTATAAAGTGAAAGTGTATGTGTATGCAGTGTCAATCTCATGTTGCATGCAAACTTTTCATTCAAAATGTTCAAACCTGTGATTCTAATGATCTTCACAAAACATCACATAAGCTTGTTTTCATAATCTATCTCCACTTATGTAGATAACTCTGTTCTCTTGGATCAATAGATCCTTATAAAGCTATTAATGGGGTCTTGGGTTTGGCTAACAAAGAAAAGAAGTAGGGATTCACGAAGTAAAAGATCATAACTGAATTGCATATGAATGTTCACTCTCTTAACTTTTTGTTTGGGTTTCTACTATTTTATGGGATATATTACTATCACACCTCCAAACTTATTTTCTTTTACATTCATTAGGATATGATCCCCCCAACTATGGGTTGTATTATTGCCATATCTCCAAACATATTTTCTATTGAGTTCATGTAGATGTGATCCCCTAAAATTGTAGGATAAATCCTTGTTGATTCCTTTCCTTTTCTCCCCTCTTTCCTTTTGTCATTCTTCTTTTTAAAGGCCCCCAAACTTATCTTCTTATGAACTCATATACCTCTCTGCAACCATATAGAAATATGTCTCTTAAAAGATCTATCATGGTTTTTCAGGCTACAAGGTTTGGATAATGTGGCTAAAGAAAGAAAAGTTGAATGGTGGTCTTGCACATGCTTTGCATATGTCATTCTTTCATTAAGGCTCAATGGGGACACTAATGACAGTGAATGTACTAGGTTAGCTTGAAAGGCTCAAACTGATCAAAGAATGCTTAAATCACTTCCAAGTAAATATGTTATCTAGGATTTCGCTTTGAGGGATAATCAAACAAGTTCCAGCATACTCATGTCAACCAAAATATGCCACTAAATTTACAACATCATTAACTAAATCACCTACACTTTGCATGATCATAACATAAGGTGCTCAACGAATTTCATCATTCATGAAAAAGGACTTATCACAAGAATCATTAAATCGTAAGGTAGCATCTATCCTTCCTTCTAAATCTTATTTAGTGGTAATAAAAAACTCAACATATATTACTGATTATTAAGAGGGTATCATCCATCATATTAGCATAATTGCTCTTGGATTTTCATTAGCTAAGTCATCAAAAGTGAAGCTCATAAAAAATTATAGTTAAATTTGAAAAATTTGCCCAAAAATTGAATGAAAATCTGAATTCTAAATGTTGCATGGATGTAGTGTAGCTTCGTCAAATACCCCCTAACTTAAACCAAACATTGTCCTCAATGTGAAATAAAGTTCAAAGGCTTCCCCAAATGAAATCCATTCTCATCCTCTTCTTATGAAACTGACTTAGCATTACTTGAAAATTTCTGGCAGTTTTAACACTTGATACATCATCTGCAATCCTCCAAAAATTCTACGTGCAATCTGAAATCAAATCTCTCCTTCTACAAAACACACAATACATCAGAGATTAAAATAAATCTATCCTAATAGGAGAGAAAATAAATAAACAACTAATCTAAATGCTAATAAAATAAGAAAAATTTAGTAAAACTTGGGTTGCCCCCCAAAAAGCGCTTTGTTTAACGTCTGTGCAAGACAAAATCCTTCTTTGTGGATGCTGAAAATCACAAACTTTATTGAATTGCATTAGCATGTCATCTCTAACATATCTCTTTACTCAATGACCATTGACTTTGAACTTGTTCCTAGTCCTTAGATTCTTCAACTCCACAGCTCCATGTGAGAACACCTGAGTGATTAAGAATGGTCCAACCTATCTTGACTGCAATTTGTTAAATCTAACCCCTTTACTAAGCTTAATTTTGATGATGAATGATATTAAACAACTTCATTTTAATTATGAACAAACAAATGAGTGAAGAATTAAGATACCAACAAATTACTTTCCAAGTGTTGTAGTATTAAATATCAAAACAAATAAAAGAAAGTATACAAAAGGTGTTAATTATAAAATCATTATGATAAACCTTCAAAAAAAGATATAGTAAGGAATGCTCAAATAAAAAGATGTTCAAAAGTCACTAAGAAGTAATTCAAAACTTTCTTAGAGGCTTGGCATGAAAGATCAAAAGTTAAGAAGAAATTAGAAGTTAATCAGAAGTAACACAGATGTGTTTCAGAAATAAAATGTGTAACTCAAAAGCACTTAGAAGATACTTGATGTAACTAAGAACCAGGCCAAAACATCATTATACTGCACAAAAGCAATATAGAATTCTATCATGCTGCATGGAAGTAATGCAGAACTCCGTGACACTACTCAAAAGCAATATAGCATTGCACAGAAGCAATGCAAAAGTATTGTCATGCTACATAGAAGAAAAGTAGGAGCATTATAACACAGAAAATAATCCATAAATGTTTGGTCAGACAGAACTAAGATAGAAGAAACTTTGGCCACATAGAAGCAACCCAGAAGACAAGTCAATTGATCAGAACCATGTTAAAAGAATTCTTGGATTGGAAGAAGTAACACAGAAGCAAAACAATATTACATAGAAGTAGTGCAGAACCTATCACGATACGCAAAAGCAATGCAGAAATCATACAGAATCAAGTCAGAAGTATTATATCAGAGACATGTTTAAGTCAACATGATTAATTGAAGTTATACAGAAATCATGCAGAATCAAGCCAGAAGTATATATCAAAGCACGGAAGTTCTGAGGACTCACTTAGAATTTCTGAACTTTGACAATGACCAAAATTCATTACCAAACCTACCTATTTGAAATGACTAAAATTTTAAAATCCTATATGTAGAGGATTAAGACGACACTTAACAATAGAGAGATTACACTGAAAATCATTTTGCTGATTAAGAGAAGAGCATTCACAACTTTTCATCATTTAACTCCAGTTACTGCGTCACCATCAAAGCATTCAGAATTTTCTACATCAGATCTACATCAACTTCAAAAGGAGTTTGAATCTAATCTCATTGCTTACTTGATTTTTTCAATTAAATTTTAACTTTTGTACATGTTATCCTAAATAAGAAGCATTAACTTTGTACATTCCATTTGAAAAACCAAGAGTTGGTTGGTAGGTAAGCTCTGTGAAACCAACTATTTGTAAAAATTTCTGGTTAGCTTTGAAAAACTAGTAAGTTATTAAGCTTGGAAACCAATGTGTATAAGTTAGTTAGTAAGCTTAAAAACCAATGTGTAAGATTTCCAGATGAACTTGGAAAACCTATAAGTTGTTAGTGAGCTTGTAAAACCAACAAGTGTTGTAGTGGAACCTGAGTTCAGTAAAGGAGATTAACTCAGAGAAGTGGAGTAGGAACCTAGGAAGGGCCAGACCACTATAAAAATATTATGTGTATGTGTTGCAAGTTATTCTCTTTTTTATTTTAAGTCCACATATTCCTCTTGAGCCACCATTTAGTTAAGGACCAACACAATTTTCCTTGGAAATAAATGCAAATGTGAGTCATACAATAGAACTTCCATTCAAGGTTCCATGCATCTTTTTTGAATGATTTGATCATGGTATCTCCTTATTCGCTCCTTTTAAATCTTCACGTTTTCATAAGCTAGTTCATTTATTTGAAGTTTTCTCTCTTCACCTGCTTTCTATAAATCAAAGTTTTGTTTCTTGATTGCCCAATATGCTTTGTGTTTTAATTCCACAGGTAGGTGACATGCTTTCCCAAAGACAAGTATACAAGTATTCATTCCAATTGGGGTTTTGAAAGTAGTCCTATACACCCAAAGTGCATCATTCAGCTTATTGCTCAATCTTTCCTTGAAGTGTTCACTATCCTTTCCAGAATTGCTTTAATCTATCGGTTGTTGACTTCAACTTGTCAAGAAGTTTATGGATGATAAAGTGTTACAAATCGATGAGTAATGTTATATTTTTTTAATGAACCTGCAAGTACCTTATTACAAAAATGAGTTCCTCTATCACTAATGATCTCTCTTGGAGTGCCAAACCTGGAGAAAATCCTATCATTTAGAAATCTAAGCACAACACTAGCTTCATTAGTTCTAGTAACTATTTCCTTAATCTACTTAGACACATAATCAATAGCAAGGAAAATGTACATGTTCCCATTGGATGGTGGGAATGGGCCCATGAAATTGATTAATCTAGACATCAAATAATTCAACAACTAGATAACCTATGAGTGACATTTCATCTTGTTTACCAATGTTACCTATTCTTTGGCACCTATCACACTTTGCACAAAATGCATGAGCATCCCTTTAAAATAGTTAACTAGTAAAAACTAGATTGGAAAACTTTGAGAGTAGTCTTCTTTCCTCTAAAATGCCCTCCACAACTGAATGTGTGACAATGTCCCAAAATACTTTATTGTTCATCTTGAGGTACAATGTGTCTAATGACCTAATTAGGATAAAGTTTGAATAGAATTGAATAATCCCAAAAGTAGTGTTTTGCTACAAACAACAACCTCCTCCTTCCCTATGAATTTAACATTGGATTAAAAACTCCCTTAACTAAATAATTAACAATGTTAATATACCAAGGTTCATTTCCCTTTATAAAAAATAGTGCTATCAGGAAAAATCTCATTGATGGGAGTGCTCTCTTTGTCTTTCACCTACTTAAAATTAGTTCCTTCCACCAATCTGGATAGATGATCAACTACAACATTCTCACTACCTTTCTTATTCTTGACTGTCAAGTCAAATTCTTGCAACAATAAAACCACCCCCTTGATCAACCTGGGCTTAGCATCTTTCTTAATCAGCAAATATATCAATGCAGCATAATTAGAATAGACAATTACCTTAGATCCAATCAGATATGTTCAAAACTTTTTCAAAGCAAACACAATTGCAAGAAATTCATTTTCAATGGTGGAATAATTTAATTGTGCTGCATTCAAAGTTCTACTTGCATAATGAATCACATGAGGCACTTCATCTATTATTTGCCCTAAGATAATACCAACAATAAAGTCAGATACATCACACATAAGATTAAAAGAATGAGACCAATTGGAAATTAATAGAATTGGAGTAGATGTTAGTTTTTCTTTCAAGGTATTGAAAGCAATAAGGTACTCATCATCAAAATAAAAAGTCACATCTTTAGCTAGTAGGTGGTCAAGAAATTTTTGAAAAGTCCTTTATGAACCTTCTATAGAAACTTGCATGGCCCAGAAAACTCCTCACTCCCTTGACTGAAGTGGAAAGAGGCAATTTAGCAATCACATCAATCTTTGCCTTGTCAACTTCAATGCCTCTACTTGAAACAATATTTGCTAGTGCAATTCTTTACTTAACTAAGAAATGACACTTCTCCCAACTTAATGTTAAATTCATTTTAATGCACCTTTTAAACACCAATTTCAAGTTATCAAGGTAATCATCAAATGAATCACCAAAAATAGAAAAATTATCCATGAATACCTCAACAAACCTTTCAATCATATCAAAAAAATAGACATCATACACCTTTAAAAGGTTGTAGGAGCATTGCATAAACCAAAAAGTAGTCTTTGATAAGCAAAAGTTCTAAACAGGTAGGTGAACGTTGTCTTTTCCTGATCTTCTAGAGCAATAGAAACCTGATTGTAACTTTAAAAACCATCCAGAAAATAGTATTAAGCATGACTTGCTAATTGTTCAAGCATCTGATCAATGAAAGGGAGAGAAAAATGATCCTTTCTTGTGGCTGCATTGAGTTTTCTGTAACTTATGCACATCTGCCATCCTATAGTCATTCTCATTAGCAACAACTTATTATTTTTTTTTAAATAGAAATACCATATTTCTTTGGCACCACATGAATTGGACTTATCAATTTGCTATTAGAAATTGGGTAGATAATACCCACATCCAACAACTTGATTACTTCAGCTCTAACAAATTCCTGCATGTGTGGATTAAGTCTCCTGTGAGCCTCCTTAGAAGGCTTTGCATCATCCTCCAACAAGATCTTATGCATCCATACAATGGGTCTAATTCCTTTGATGTCCACTAATGTCCAACCTATGGTCCCCTTGTGCTCTCTCAAAAAATTCATGAACTTGCACTCTTCATCAATAAACAACTCAGCAACAATTGTAACAGAAAGAGTATCATTCTCACCAAGAAATACATACTCTAAGTTCTATGGTAGTTGCTTCAATTATAGCTAGGGTGTTATGACAATTGATGGTTCCAATTTGGATTTCACATGCATCAACCCTTCTTTGAAAACTTCTTCTTCTCTAACTTGCTCTACACTATCAAGTTCTTCTTTCAACTGCATTATTTCTTTATCTTCCTCCAATCCATCAGCAATGATTACCAATTCCACTTTGTCTTCTGTTTCCTACTACAAAAAAGTAGATAATACAAGTGTTTCCAAATCATTAATTTGAAAATAACCACTAGGATCTGTAGGATCTGAAGGTAATGAAAAGTGAATTGTAAATAAAAAATTTCACAGTCTTATCCAGAATAGTCATTTTCAGCTTCTCATCCTGCACATTAATGATCGTCCTAGTTGTTACCATAAATGGATGCCCCAGAAGAATGGCGCCTTAGAAGAATGGGCACCTCTCTCTAAAGTCACTTGCCCCTCCATGTTAAGGATAACAAAATTTGTAGGAATAATAAGTTTGACAATATGCACTAATATATTTCTATAATGCCTCTGGGATATTTCATTGATCTATCTGCAAGTTATAAAGACATTGTAGTAGGTTTCAAATCTCCCAAACCAATCTGTAAATAAATAGAATAAGACATCAGAGTGATACTTGCTCCTAAATCAAACATAGCCTTTATCTTGCTCATGTCTCTAATAGTGATAGTGATATTGAAACTACTTGGATCTTCTAGAAGTGTAAGTGTAAGTATGGGCTACATGAAGGTGATAGTTTTAGAAGTAGCTAATGCAATTTTTTCCTTAGGTATCTTTTCTCCCATGGCTCCTCTTGTAACATTATCAATCATGGCTTGGCATTATTGTGTCAGTCCATCATAGAAAAATTGATTGAGCAATTCTAAAGGATATCAATGGTGAAGGCATTGAATCAATAGCACCTTAAATCTCTCCCATGCCTCATGGAATGCTTCACCTTCCATTTGAGAAAAAGTTACAATCTTACATTTCAATTTTGCAGTTTAAGCATGGGAATAGACTTTACTAATGAACTTGTTATAAACTGCATTTGAAGCAGTGAGTGACCCAGGAGCCAATGACATGAACCACATCTTTGCTGCATCCTTCAAGGTGTACAAAAAACATATTATGTGTAGCTGGTCCTTAATTAGACCCTGCAAAGGAAAAGCCTAAATAGTTGCATAGAAATCACAAAAAATATTAAGAGATCCTCTGAAGCTACACCATGAAAAGAAGGAAGCATGTTAAAGTGTATATGATTCAACTCATAATTCTCGGCATTGCTATTCAAAATAATGCATGAGGGTGAAATTCCAATTGTTGGGTATGCAAATTCCTTCATAAGTTGTTGAGCTTGTTGAGCCACTCTATTTTCCATGTTGTTAGCCATCAATTTTTCTTCTTCACTTATGCTCTCTATCTCTATTTCCACTTTGTTGATGTGATCATTCAAGGGAAAAAACACTAGATTCAGCGATCTCCTTCTATGCATTCACAGTTCTACAAAAGAAAGAAAATAAAGCTAAACAACTAGAAATCCTAAATAGAAAAGAGAAGAAGAAGATTCTCTGTCGAAAGTCACCAAAACTTCCATCTCAAAACCCTAGCAAAAGACCCCTCAAAAACCTAAAGAAAGTGTTATTTATACAAAGTCAAAATACGCAATTACCATAAGTTTCGAAAAATGGGAATGGAGTTAGGCATCATCAGCACTAGAGGGGCACCACCTTACTACCTATAATGGTGGCGTGAAGTGGTGTTACTGCCACCGGCATCAGATGGGCGCCAGCGGTGCGGGTCTACTACCTCCGGTGCTTTGCTCCTTGTTGCTTCTCCTCTACACTTCATCCTGACTTTGGCATTATTTCTATTTTTGCCCTTGATATAGTCCTTATCTCTTGAAACTCTAAACATGAAAGTTGTGTACTTTTTCTTGCGTTTCCAAAATATCTTTAAACATGTCAATCAAAGGTTAGATGAGAGAGTTATGCCTAAAATATGGAGTGATGTTGAAATTGTCCAAAATCCTTCAATTGACTTCTTTTGCACTTAACCACTCCAATTGTCACCTAAATCAAAATATAAGAATAATGAGTGCATATAGGAGTCAAATAAATATAAAATATTAAGTATTAAGGGAATAAAATATGATATTTTGTATTCTTATCAAATTCACTCAAGAACTACTAATGAGACCATTCTATTTTGTACAATTTAGTTTCCATAGTAATTTCTTTGCAAAACACTTGTTTATCACCTCAGTTAAACACTATACTAAAATGCAAAAAAAAAATTCCTCATTTTTAACACCCTAGTTGTTACAAACCTCCCTTCTTAAAAAAATATTTATCCTTGAAACTTTAGCTATCAGTTGACTCTTATTATTCTCTCAAGTTTGCAACTCTATTTATTCAAATTATTTTACAACTTGCGAATCCATACTCATATGATACACCATGCATGTTGTGTCTTCTGATCATATATCATCATCAATCATGTTATTACTCAACACAAGCATAACATGCATAACAATTTATTCCAATTATAGCATGTTTATCAATTCATTCAAAATACTCACAAACAGAGTTATTCAATAATACATTCACATGCCATTCAATTAATTACATCCATAGAATCTATCGCACAATATCCAAAATTCCTAACATAACATTGGGGAATCACGCCATATCATTCTACATCCAATTACATCAATCAAATCACCTAATGTAAGGATAAAATTTCCAACTAAGTGTTAAGATACAATTCATATCCAATTAATTCTACTCATATTCGAATCATTATCATCTCTATCTCATCACAACTATATCCATATCTTCATTTTCAGTCATCCATTATATTTTACCTGTTACCAACCAATACCATGCTTGGGAGGCCTACAACCAAGTTGACTTAGCCACAACCCAAGTGGTCTCAACCACAAACCAAGTAGACTCAATTTTCTTACAAATTCAGTGTACTCTGGTCTATCCCTACAATCCTTGCTATGAATGTTACCAAATTCATGACAACATTATCAATGCCGTCTATGATATCTAGCTATCACTATAACCCAGGGATCATAAGTTCTACATCCACACCTACTAAGTAATCAAAAGAGTCCCACACAATAGGTTTATAAATCCTCTTCACCATGATAAGCGGCATCAAACAAACAAAGCCCTTTTTAGGGGCGGGATCCTAAATAACCAAGCCAACCTGATAGGCATCCAAACCTCAAATTTACAATGATCATATTCCAGCATGCATCCAAATCTTAATACATGTCAATTCTATTTCAAGAGGCATCTAAATCCAAGCATGTTCCTTAGACATGCGTTCAAGCTTAAATCAAATAACCAAATGTTCAAACATCAATCCAATAACCAATTATCCAAACCTCAACTGAATAATTAAATCAAAATATATACAAATGATATTCTGATAGACATCTAAATCCAAATTCACACTATTGGTATTCAAAGCCAAGCTCTACTACCTTAGTCTATAATATCTTTCCAATCTAAGCATATCAAATTCTCATTCACAATCCAAGCATGCCTCAAATTCCCAATCATTATCAAAGCATGCCTTAAATTTTCCATGAAATTGCTAAGCTCAAATTCATACTCCCTTAAATCATTAACTCAAATAACCTGGATTCATAACAACATTCAATATCTCTCACATGGGGCAAATACAAAATTTCATCAGTTACATTAATAATCAATCAACTCAAGTCAATCATAGTGAAATCAATATAATCATGACACATAGGTTAATTCATTCAAATCAACATACTAACAAGTTATTCAATCATACATAAACATATCATTCATCATAATCAAAATCCATCAAAAAACCTCAAGTTCTAGATATACCATTCATTCTACAACTCTTTCATCTCTGAACTAAATACATCTTTCAACAAACAAATAGGTTGTTATAGGATGCCATATCTAATCAAAGTAATCAAATAGCCAACAAAGTTCACACAGCCAATTTAATCAAGAAATCCAATGATTCTGTCACAAATCAATTTAAACAAACAAAACTGTCAACCAAGGCTAAATTTAGTTTTCACAGCTATTCATGAAATTTCATAGTTTCATCATTTTGAATTTCAATTACATTGTAAAACTATCATTTATACATTCCAATATGGTGCACACATAGGCACCACCATGCTTCCCTACACTACTCTTATCATAATGATTGTGCCACCAACTATACCTAATCATTTCACTTTACAATTATCATTTACATGCCCTTTATTCCCTTCCTAATGCCTTCAAGTTACTCATAAACTCATATTATTTTCTCAATTGGCATGTCATTTCTCATTTTCTTATAATAACGATTATCATAATGATTCTAGTCTTAGTGCTCTCACATAGATGAGCAGGACTTATCACAAAGATAAGTCACTAGGCTCTAATACCATTGGTAACTACCCCCACCCCTACCCTATGTGTTTTGGCTATCCTGTAGATTATTCACTATTGGGGCCTATGTGGAATGCTATCATTCCCCTTTTTCTCAATAATTTTTTTATTTTTTGCCAAAAGTTTAGGTAGAGTCTACCCTAATTTATCAAAATCTTACACCTGATATACATTAATCAAATAAATTTTTAATATCCATAATCACAATTTCCAATATAAGAATAATCATCAATAAAAACATTTGAATTTAATAATCTTAAAGCAATAATATAATGATAACTCACTGAACTAGCTCATTTTATCCACAGCCTAGAACTTGGGCCTCCCCATGATGGCAATAAACATAACCCATATCATATACAATTATCCTTAATATGACTTGCCATTATAATACAAATATACATCATTTGAAAGTGTAACACCCCAGGTGTTATTGAATGTTAAAAATGAGGATAATTTATTTTTTTTTGCATTTTTGTATAATGAGGAATTGAGGTGATAAATAATATTTTGATAGAGAATTTTTTGGAGAAAACTAAATTGATAGAATAGAATGGCCTTGTTAATAGCTTTGAGTGAGATGAACTCAAGTAGCAATTTTGAGTAAAGGCATTTATATGACTTAAGTGACTAGTGAAGCATGATTTGTATGTGCAATGTGACATGTATGAGGTGACATGTATGAGGTCTTGAATTGAACCTTGTAGATGATTTTTCAATTTTGAACCATTAAGTTGAAAGTTATGTAAAAAGAACTCAATGGGTGATTTCATCAAATCTTGGAAATTTTGATGAACGATTATCTTTATATGATGTTTGAGGTGATTGAAAGTTTCTCATGTGAATATGGGTAGATTTGATGCTTAAAATTCATAAATTTCATCATTTTGAAGTATATACTGGCTATAAGAAAAAAAAGAATCCAAGTGGTGAATTTGAGTAAAAGCTTGTTTATGATCTATGTGAATGATCTAATATGGTCATTATATATATTGTAATGTGTGTAAAATATTTACTTGAGCATTGGATGCAATTAGAATAAGAATGACTTATTGAGTTACCTATAGTAGAAAGTTTTGGTTAAAAAGAACTGAACAGGCAATTTTTGGCAATTGGCCTCAAATGAGATGGTGAATAACATGAACATATTTCAATCAATGCATGTGATGTGTGGAAAGTGATTGTTGTGATATTTAAAATAATTTATATGAACTGGGATTATGAGTGATATTATATACATACAAAGCCAAATTTCTGAAATTGGAATAATATAAGTTATTACTTGAGTTTGGTGATGAGAGTAATGTTATGAGATGATCATTTTGGGATGATTAGGCATAGGAGTAATTGGATTTGTAAAGTTATTTGGGGTACAAATGTAATATCGCAAGATTTTGGGATTCTATTATACATTAATATATGGTGAAAGAAGCTAAAAATGATATAGGTATCACTTCTACTCACCTTTTGACATATAAGATGAATGATTAAGAAAATATTTTAAACATGAAACTTTTAGCTCTTGAAATTTCCCAGACAATGAATTAAGAATCACATGAATTGGATATTGTATGAGAAAATGAGTTAAAATACTATGGATGTTTCTAGAGCTGTAAATTGGGATAAAACACATGATATCACCTTGAGGATAAATTACCCATATTTGGAGACTGAATTAGAAAAACTGATAAACATAATATTCGTTGGTCTTGCAATTATCTTTCAATGCAACAAAAATCACTCCTAGCACCGATGGCACTGGATCGTGAAGGAAAATGGGCATCTGGGCAGCATAGTGGCGCCGGCAGCGCCGGTCAACGGTTATAAAAGCGGGGAATTGACTTTTCACTCCCCATTCCATTCCATTTTCTCCTTTTCATTCCGTTTCTTCCACTTTCATGCCCTAACCCCATTTAGCATTATTTCTTACCTATTTAGCTAGGAAATCATTTTACCTAGCTAGTAAATCATGTGATTTTTTGTTTAAACCCAACTTTTGATGATTTGAACTGTGAAATTGGAGAAAAATTAAGTTTCCTTCAAGTGGATGGTGCTAACTGGAGTTTTGGGCTTGGATTTATGTTCAAGAGAGAAAGCCATATGTGGATTACTTGGTAAGTTAGTTTTTCCCGCCTTATTTTTGATTTTCTTAAGTTAGGGTTTAGGGAATTTGGGGATTTTGGAGAAAAATGATGGATCTAACATAGAAATTATGGGGGAGATGATATATGCATGCTTAATAATGATTTGGAAATTAATTGGACATGAGGATTGATGATTAGGCATAGCTAGGGTTTTGGGAAATTTGTGAATCATGGGAAATTTAGGAAAATGATGATTTGGTTGCAATAAACATGAAAAAATGATTAATACATAAATTATGATGTTTTAGGACTTGTTTGGAATGATTTAGGCCGATGAAATAGGTTTTGGGACTATGCCCTAAGTGTGGTTAAGAAGGGGCTTTTGTATATAGGCTATATAAGCTATGAACTGATTGAATTTAAATCTTAATGAAGTTATTTATAAGTTGATTTAAGTGACAATCATGTATATGTTAAGTAAATGTTGTAAGAAGTGAAGATTTCAATGATGCCCTATAGAGAAAACCCTAAATTAAGTAGTGTTAATTACAAGTTTAATGTATTGCTTCCATGAGGGAAGTGATAGTCTGGAATTGGCTATGATTGAGGCATTAAAATGATGTATGAATACGTAATTAGGAAGTATAAATTATTGAATTGATATGTTTAATTTTGTGAATGAATTGAATGGTGACCAATGCAATGTATATAGGACTATTACATGGATAGAAAGCTTGGAAGCAGCAATGGAATTCAAGTATTATAAGATAATTCCTCATGTGAGGTAAGTAGTTGCCCCTTCTTCTATTGATGAATGTATGGATGGGGATATGAAAATATCCCATTTAGTTGACTCCAGGCATGTTTGTTTTGGATTGGGAATAGAGGATATCCCATATTGGATTGTAGATTGACATTTGATTGAATTATTAGTTATGTGAAAATTTGAGATATTAAGTATCCCTTAGATTGTAATGATGGACCTTCATACATGATGACAGTATTCTTATGTATGAATGTCTAAACAAGAGAGATATAGAATATTTCAGTATTATGATTAATGCTATGCATGTATGGTATTGAAAAGATTGTTGAATGAAATGGAATGGAAAGGTATGTACATTTTAGATATTGTGATGTGTATGATGGAGTTGAATTATATCAAATGTTTGTTTGAAGAATATTGAGCATGAATTGATCTTAATTTGGTTTTGAACATATTATGTCATTGAGCTGTTGATTATTATTTTTCTATTATACTTGCCTACTTACTGAGTTACCCAGACTCGCGCCTTCTTATTTAAATTTTTAGCTAGCAAGTAAAGCAATGGAGCCAAGGAAGATAGTAATTATTTTGATATGATAAAATTAGGATTGAAATCCCGTTGTGTGTGTATAATTGTAATTAATAATTTCAATTGTTGTATAATGATAAATGAAGTATGTAAATGATGTGTATGGAATTGTAGCGGCATGTTAGATTAGTATTGTGGATGAATTGCATGCTAAGTTAGCAAGTTTATTGCCATCATGATTTAACCCAGATCTTGGGCTGCGGGATTGTAATTGTATGCCTTTTAGAAGTTAATTCATTATTTTATTTGGAATCAATGTATATTATGGTGTGTGGCATGCTTGTATAGGTTTAGATAGCCCCATTTTCATGGGAGGCTCTGTCCAATTTTCTGTAGAAAGTAGACCATTTAGAAAATGGGACTCAACCACCCCACCCTAAAAGTGGGCAAATTTAGGTGAAATATAATATAAAATAAGATGTCGTGCCTCAAAAAGCGGGGCGTGACAGAATGGTATCAGAGCCTAGGACTTATTTATGTGATAAGTCCCAGGCACTAAGTAATAAGTATTGCTACTTTGTGTGATAGCGCTAAATTCTCATGATGGCAATAGGGTATTAGAGATAGGAAATGACATGCCATAGGCACTTGTAAGAACATTGAGTTAAAGAATAATTTGAAGGCATGAGTAAGGAAATAAAGGATAGGTAAATGATAGTGGGTTGATATTTATGACAAATTGATATGACTATGTACGAAGGATATCCATATGGAATGAACATGAATAATAATTATGATTTGATATGATATTGTATCCATAAGGGACTTTTCAATTGTTTTGAGTCATTTCTTCATACAGTTGGTGGGCATAGTTTCACTATAAAGTTTCACAAGGTTACAACAGCTTACCTATATTCTAGACTTTATACAATTCATATCCATTACCTTTAATCGAAAATAAGTTTAATTACATTCCCAAACAAATTAATCCCTAATTCTCACTTCTTTGGGATCTTATGATTGAATCAAACCCTTTACATCTTAACTTTATGGCTCACATGAGCATTTCATCAAACATGTCATATACATGACTTAAATTATAACATTTTCATAAAGTGTGCTCAAGGGGGGTTTTCCTTTCCAACCATATACACTTATCATATAACATGGTTAGCATGTAATTAACCTCCAACGTAATCCAATTAAGCCTTTAATTCACTACTTTTGAGGTAGTTAATAAAAACTCTAATTAGGTCATCACCCATAACCAAATTTCACATATCCAATTCACTCTAAATAAGCCCCGCAATACAAAATTATACAGTTAATCTTTTCTTCTCCCATGATTATTATTCATAGGCTATGAAATTGGGGAAGTTTACTATTCATAGATTAAAAAATCTTAGCTAAGCATAAATCATACCTAATTAAGTTCAAAAATACTATCATTAGTTCATTAAACATTTTTTTCCATGATTCTCAAAGCAATTTCCTCAATTTCCCCCAAATTCCACTATTCCTAAAAACCTTGGTTAACATAAAAGTCCAAATTCAGATGGGGAAAAGCATTTTACCATGGAATCCAAGCGTGGCTTTCATCCATGGACAAGAATTCAAGCTCAAAACTCAAAATAGCATCCTCCACTTGTAAGAAATCGAATCTTCTTCCATGTCCCACCATCCACATGGCTAAACTCCAAGTTTAAATGCATACTTGGTGATTGCAC
The DNA here is from genome assembly GCA_036873735.1 of Pouteria campechiana. Taxonomy (NCBI): domain Eukaryota; kingdom Viridiplantae; phylum Streptophyta; class Magnoliopsida; order Ericales; family Sapotaceae; genus Pouteria; species Pouteria campechiana. Next base: position 34,928 of record JAYJMB010024795.1, read on the forward strand.
GCCTAAATCATCCCATCTTTAAGTTAAAATGGCAAGAGTTTAGGCATGGAAGGGACTAGGACAATGGGTTTGGGCATGGGCAGGAAGAAGAAGAAGTTAGAAATGAAATATAGGGCCAAAATAGCATAAAACGTCCGGTCACCAACTTTCCAATGTCACCAATGTTGTGACCTTGAATTTGGGCATTGTGGCGCCCACTTTTCTACCATCTAGGAGCAATTCTGTTGTTTTAGCCATAACTTCCTTGTAAAATGTCTAATTTATATTATTTTTGATGCATTAGAAAGATAATTTCAACCTCTACAACTTTCATGTTAATAATATTTTCTGAATCATCCCTAAAATATGATTAATTTGGTCTCAAAATAACACTTCTTATTTCAACATAATATGAAACTTTAGAGACATTTGTATTATTTTAGCTCTAACTCCCTCATTTGGATCCAATTCACATAATACTTAATTCATTATAATGGTAATTTAAAGGATATAATGTTTATGTTGAAATCCTTTCCTAAATAAGTTTCCAATTATGTCAAAAATTGAGCACAAATAACAACTTTGTCATGTTCTCCTTTCTTTCACCATATATTTACCACATAAAGTAACCCCAAAATCATGGGATGCTGCATTTAAATCCCAAATCATTTTAGAATTTCCATTACCCCCATGCATAATCATCCTAAAATGATCATTTAGGATAATTATTCTTACCCTAAATTCAAGTAATAACATTTCCATTACAAGAAATCATCCTAATTGTAGAAATTTGGCTTTGCATTTATGAAATACCACCTATAATCCCATTTCATATAAAACATTCCAATTGTCTCTACAATTACTTCACAGACATCACATACGTGAACTAAAACATATTTATGCTATTCACTACCTTATTTGCGGTCAATTGCCAAAAATCACCTACTCAATTCTTTCTACCGACTTTTCCTGCTGTAGGTAACTCCATAGACCATTTTCATTCCAAATTGCGTCCCATGCTCAAACCAATGTTTCAAACACATTACACATAATAATCATACTTCACTAGTCACTCAAGTTATATATATATATACTCAAAATTACTACTTGGGTCCATTTCACTCAAGAAGTAATAATGAGACCATTCTATTTTGTATAGTTTAGTTTCCAAAGCTATTTCTTTGCAAAACACTTGTTTATCACCTCAGTTCTTTACTATAATAAAATGCAAAATAGTTTTTCCTCATTCTTAACACCCTAGGTGTTGCAAACTCCTCCATGAACTACAATGCCTCTATGCATTGAGATCCTCTTCCAATAAAAACTCAGTATTTCCCACAAAAATATTACTTCCAAAGACTTGTAATGCATAAAAATAGGAGTTCTAAAAATAACTGAGTTGTTATACATCCTAGGATCTAAAAATTGCAACACATCTTGTGCCTAAAAAGTAGCTTCCAATGATAACTTCAGAATCCACATGTCTTAGACTTTAAAATTTGCAGTACTTGACGTATGGAAAACAACTCAATTGAGCACTTTAAAATAATTTACAATTCTACAACTTCTAAAACCAATAGGTTCGACAACTCCCAACTTGCTTCTGAAAGTTACTACTAAAAAATCCTTCTGAAGCTTCTTGTTAAGCTACTTTAAAAATTTTGGAGATTGCTTTTAAACCCCTTCAGAATTTCTAAAATATTAAATTTAGAGATTCTGATAATGAGTTCCAAAGTTCTGATAATGACTTCAATGCCTCTGAAGTAATTTCAACATTTGACATTTATACTTCATTGCTTTAGAAATTTTAAAGGTCTAGAGCGATTTTACCATTTTGATCATAACTTTTTTTATGAACTTATAATGATGTGATTCTTGGTCTATTGGATAGATAATTTCAAGGGCTACATCTTTCAAGTTGATCACTTTTTTTAAAACATCCTCTATCATGAATCATCTAAGATTAAAGTGACACCTTTTGATAACATCTAGAGTTAATGTATCTAAAGTTCTAAAGGGCTTGCACTGTTTTAGATATAACTTTCTCATATAAACTTAGAATCATATTATTCTTGATGCATTGGAAATATAACTTTGAGATATACAACTATCATGTTAAACATGATTTCCATATCATCCTTAATATATGCCAAAATTGGACCACAATTGATACATAATAGTCCTATGTAGTAGATACCTCAAGAGGAGAGGGGTGAATTGAGCAAATAAAAATTATGGCCAAATAAAAATTAATGTGCTAAGCTGAAGTAGTGTTGCAAAACGTATGTGATTTTCTTAAATGTTCATTCAGTCATAGTGTATGCTTTACTTCCAAATTCAACTTCTCTTAGCCATTCTTATTTCAGGCAAATAATTGTGTGTGTAATGATATGCGAAATGTAATGATAAGACAATATTATGCAATCAAGCAGATAATATAGATAACAATTTTTATAGTGGTTCGAGAACCCCATCCCTACATCTACTCTTCTAAGAACATACACTCATTGTGCCTTGGGTTCCACTATATCCTTTATAATGGAAATACACTAGTGCTCCCAACTCTCTTCTAGATTCCAGCTCTAGGGGGTGTAAATAGTGTTCCCAATACTCTTTTGGATTCTAACTCTAGGGTGCATAAACATAATGCTCCCAACACTTTTCTGGTTTTCAAGAGCTCTGGTTCCAAAGATAACTGGCAAAGTGGTTGGTTTTACCAAGCTCACCAGCAACTCATACAATGTCATTTTTTTGAGTTCACCACAAACTCATATAGCTAATTTACAACACTCATTTTACACATTACCTTGCCTCTTTTATTAGACTGATTATTATAGAGTTGAATCACATATATAATAATCACTCATTGAAGCACATTAGATATCAACACTCCATAAATATGATTAAGATAGATCTTTATGTATCTTCATCTATCACTACAACGAAGATTGATTATCTAGAAGGAAGGATTGTCTAATTGAGAGAGGTTACTCGTTTAAGCTCTATTCTCATTTTTCTCTTCACTTCCTCAAACTTCTTCATTGATACCACAATACCTTTATATTGCTTCAGAAATTTTTGTCCGTTGGAGGTAGCTGGCTTTCTTTGAATGTTGAAATCTATTCTGAATTTTCTCCATTTGAAAGCTATCTTCTTGATAAACTCATTGTATCCTTAAAGAAGATGCCTTTTTGGTTTTAGCAAACACCGGATAAAGACTTTTTTGCATGACTAACTCTTTCATTATTTTGGAAAGATGCCCACTAAGTCTAAAGGGATGCAGCCTCTAAGAGTTGCAATCTTTGTCAAAGTGAAGATTGCTTTTCCTTTGAATTTCTTTCCATCTTCAACTAAGCTTGATTTCTCCAGTGTTTAATAAGATCTGCTTTGAATAAAAGTTTGATCGGAGTGTGTACCCAACATTATCTGGTACAAGTTGCTTCTACTCATCATGATATGCCATAGAGATTTAGCCATAGTTTGTTTAAGGACTTTGTCTGATCAAGTCCTAATTTGTTTCATGTAAGTAATAGATAAATTGACTCTGAGTAGATCCACATGATAGATAACTTTGTCTTTATAAATTTGTCTGAGATTATTGTAGCAATTTTACTTCATCTTTTAGTTTGTCTGTTATAAGTGATAGATGAATTGTTAAGCTGCAGACAAAGTTCTTCTCTTTACTATTCATTAGACAAATTAGCTTTGTCAATCAGTTTGTCTGTTGTAAGTAACAGACAACTCTTGGTAGTATGGACAAGGCTTCTTCATAGCAGACGAATTGACTTTGTCTATTGATTTGTCTTTAAAAGGTTGTAGAAGAATTTGTGAGGCTCAAACGAAGTCCTTCAACTAGTTCATCTGTTGGTTTATCTATCGTAAGTAATACACGAATTGATGAGCCACTGACAAATCCTTTTTCCAGCAGTTCGTTTGTTAGTTTGTCTATGACAAGTATCAGGTGAACCATATAGATGCATAGATGAATAATTTCCTCATCAATTCATCTGATCATTTGTCTATTGCAAGTGGTAGATAAACTTGCAGATGAAGATGAATATAACGCCACACACTCTCGGGGCCGTTACTTCATTTTTCAATATAAATCTACTATAATTACACAAAAACTTTCCCACTTCCAGTGTGGGTTTCTCTGATACCATTTTCTAATATACCTAATTTCTACAAAAAATCAGACAAAGCCTCCCCTAAAATGGGGTTGTCCACTAGGGTACAAATATTCAATATTCAATATAATTCCAGCTCCACCATTGGGGCATTTTAGGAAATCCTTTAAAAAAAAGCCAAGCTTCACCGATGGGGGTATCTTGGGAATTCCAACTCAACCACGGGGGCATCTTGGGGATTCCAGCTCCACCATTGGGGCATTTTGGGAAATCCTTTGGAAAATATGCCCAGCTTCACTA